>JANSTV010130705.1:0-17657 GCA_027564135.1 Lestremia cinerea
AGCAAATTGCTTCCATGCCGCAACTGAATTTGTTTCCTTCGGAGAGAGTCCAAGAGCACTTGAATTAATTAAATTTATTTCAGTCTGCATTTTCCTGAACGCCCCAACTCGACAGTCATCATGTCACATTTCACATGATGCATTTCCGCCTTGCAATAGCGACAGACGATCGCTCCACTCTCTGCAAGCCGCTGGTAATGGCTTCTCGACGCGATGCGTATCGAAAACCCAAGTCGATTTGCTTATGCTGGTTTTTCTCCATATTTTTTCGCTGTTCGATTTCGTTGCGAAAACAATTTTTTTCATCTTCTTCGTCTCTCTTCCACTCCATCGATATTCCGCGATTCGAGTTTCGAGTTGAGGCATCGCAGCGCCATCGAAAGAAGAACATAAATTTCTCTCCTTCAAACAATATCAAGCGAATTTTCATTATTCTTCTTATGAATATGTATTAAATGCGAATTGAATTCTTTATGGCTGCGAGGCGATGTGCCCGAGTGACAAAATGCCGCAACGGAAAATGAAAAATGTACGAATTTAAACGAACAACACGTTTTTTTCTGTTCGCATTTCGAGATATCGAAAGAGCGAGAAAGATATATTGAACGGGATCCCTTGTGAAAGTGTGTGGTTTCAGAGTATATTTTGTCCCATCACCGCCATTTCCTCTCCACCCCATCGAATTTTCCGCAAGGGATCCCCAACGATGCGACCGAATATTTCGAGATTATTATTCCAATGCGAGACAAAACGCTTCGTTTTCGGGTGATTCAAGATCCAACCATGAGACCACAATGGCACCCAACGACGCACAAATATCTCTTCCGAATCGAAGGAGAAGAAAGATAGGAAAAAAATAAACTGGAATCGATTATCAATTTAATTGCTTCGGGGAAATTATCCGCAAGTTAACTGGAGGGTAATACATATTCAATTTGATGGCTTTGATTTGACGATGCGAACGAGGCGACAGAAATTCCTTTTGAAAATTTTCATTAAATAATGGAATGGCAAAAGGCGGAAGAATGAAGACGGAACGGTTCGGTGTTGAAGCTGCTCATTGTGTGCTTTTGCTGTCGTTCGTCGGAATCGCCAACGTTTTCACAGTAATTAACGACATTTCGCATTCTTCCCGTTCATCCCCATTGTGTGTGTGGGCGACGACCTTCGTTGTTCGAATCGCCTTTTGATTGACATTTTCCGATATTTCCGGATTTTCTAATTACAAACAATCTCCAATCATTTCATTCTTTTGCGCAATATTTTCAAATCATTTCGATAATTCGACACTTGACAAAACATTCGCCAGAAATGCCCTCAAACCACCCTCAAAAGAGAGAAAAGGGGAGGAAAAATGAATTGAAAAAAAAATTGGCTTCCTGCACGATTGCGTCACATTTTTTCAATAAAAATTTCTAGAAGAAATTCGAGGGGACAACACACTATTCGATTGAACAGCCTTCAGATCCCCTGAGTCATGTCATTCGCTTTTCACAGTGCTTTGACCTTTTGCTTTGCAATCAATTTGAAATTAGATTGAGAAATCACGTACGAATTTTAATCTTTGATTCGATTGTAAATTTTCCTCTCATAAATGTGTCGACACGAATCATGAGAATAATTGACAGGCGACATTGCGAGCACGAAAATGAATATTTGTAACGACTTTGGAATCGCACTTCCAACGAAAGCGGGGGAGGGAGGGGGGCTGGTGCGGAGTCTCGAGTTCGTTGAATGTCTGTCAGGAGACAGTTTGATTTGTTTTCGCTTCGATTCGGTTTCAATCACAGACACTTCGAAGGGTTGATTTGGGTGAAAATATTGCAGTTTAACGTTCAACGCACAGCGAACGAAACGCTCTTCTGCTTTCTGATCCTTTTAATTATCCAAAAGGCCTATGCGACACACTCTAAATATCAACTAACGTCACTTTCAGGTGTACGAGGGACCGAGCCAGACGATGCGACGCTAATGATTCATGGTCCCTTCGATGCTGCATAAGCCGCTCCAACAGCTCTTTGCACGACAACAACCCGGGCGACATGCAATAAACTAGCCTGTCGAGTCCATCATTAACGAATTCAAAACCATCATTTTCATAACATCATTAGTAAGTCGAAATGAGGTGAATCCATTTGAATGTCATGAATATCCATCTCGGGACACGGGCTTTTGCCATTCGCAGCCAACATTCGAGGTGAACGAGGACACCGTTCACCGCTCCGATTGGTGGCTGATCCGTCGTGCAGGCCACCGAACGAACGGTGGCCGGCGGAAGATAAATGATTTCTTGGTGTCTGCGAAAATTCAATTTGGATTAATTTCAAGGTTCATGGTTCATCGTTTTGTTTACAATTTTCGGTTGTCAGACATTTCGGCGATGCTTCACTCAGTTACATTGCCGGCGCAAGAGGACAGCGATGCGCATTGCCGTACGGCTAAATGAAATTTAATAAAAGCACGAATATTATAAATGGTTTATTAAGGCGAAATTCTCCTTTACTGGCGCCTGTCGACGATTCGCTTGTATTTTGTGTTTTATTTGAAAAATTCTTTGATTTTTTTTGTTCGCCTCGCGCTTTTTCTTCTCATTCACTTTGCCCAGCTCGACAGTCTCGTGCCCCGTCATTTTTTATGCTTGACACTTTGCTTTTATTTGACTTTCAATTTGACGCTGCGACAGTTATGGCGTACACGCGATTTCATTCTTTGTGAAAACTTTGTTATTTTTGTTTCGTTTTCTCGACATTTATTCGTGTTGCCATCGTGACATTTGATTCGACGTTTTGTCAGGCGAATTTTTAAATTAAATATTTACCCATGAGATTGATATTCCCGAAAATAGTCGAGAAATGATGTTGAGGCATTCCGCAGAACGCCAATGGTTAGCTCAAAATCGTGCGGGCGGCAAATCTGTCAGCGCGATGCCGCCACGTTAATTGAAATGACAAATATTTTTGTTTACAAAACACATTGACGATGTGATCTCATCCAACAATTACGGATGAAATCGATAATTTTTGTTTTCTCTCTCCGGCCGTTCGACGCTTTGATAACATTCTCGCAATCACCCGGCGGCCAGCTGTTGATGAACGTGTCCTACAATCGTTTTGACATTCTAATTACGAGACACTTTTTCATACCATTTCGCTGGGCTGAGCTGTGCAACATTGCGATGTGAATGTGATTGAATGTTTCCATGTTTTTTGCCGCTGAAAAAGTTTTTCTTCGTTTTCGCCGCATTGTTCGCCATGTGAGAGTGAGCATTTTGCTAACATTTCGATGGCTTCGCTTGAGCGAATGTCACGTTCGACGTGAAAATATTCATTTCATTGCAATTTATTGATAAGTTAATTGGAACGATTCTGAGCACAATGAAATGCAAGCAATGTGCGAAATCTGACCGATTTTGAATTGTTTCGACTTCAGACCGGTCGATTCGGAATCCACTTGTGTTACCGGCATTTATCGTCATAAATTGTGTGAATTCCATTGGCAAACCGATGTGACAAACAATTTCAAATCACTCGAGATATCAATTTGCAAATTCCAATAATTGCCTCATTTAACACCTCGCCCGGAACAACATCAACATCGAGTCAAACCACCAAACAGTGGTGAGTCACTCGATGTGTGGATTGTCATTGACGGAGGTGCCCACCGCTGAGGTCAAACTGATTTGGAAATGAATTTTTTTTCTCTCGTTGAATTGCACGTTCGAAAGTGCTAAATGTTTGGGCAAGTAAATCGACCATGTGGAAATGAGCCTCAATTAGCCCCTAATTGCACTAACAAAATCGAATGGCTTAACGATTTCCCATAAAAATGCCGTAAAATTTCTTATTCTACATTCCGACGTCGTCGCAACAATAGCCCTTTTCAATGTCAGATAACGGTTCGCTCGGGGAAACTCTCGCATTCGAGTTTTGTGTTTATGCGATAAGATGACCATGCCCGTTCATTATTTCTCCGTTCTGTCAGTTTTTATTTGACTTCAGATGGTCAGCACATTGTTTGTAGAGCATTTACAATGCCTTGGCGATTGTTTACTTCGCGTTTGTACTTGGTCATGTCAGATAGCATCGTCGCGTTAGTAATCAACCTGAACGATGAATGGCATCGTAATTTTCTCAATGTATTTGGCTTTTCTTCTTCTTCCCTTTCGTTATCATTTTCCGATGAACGACGGCAATAAAGAGCAGACGGAGTTCTTCGGCCGAGCAAAGACATGCAACAGTCACAGATTTTCGGATCATTGCAGTTTAGCCGCCACATTCCGTTCGGGCAATCACCGTCACCGAAACATCCAACAATCGTTCAAGTTTTAGTGTGGTTCGAACAGCTTTGCGATACAAACGGGACGGGCTTCAGGTTTCGAACGTTATCAGTCTGCAAAAGTTGATTGTAAACATTCAAGTGCGCACTATAAATCTCGCTTTTTTATTGCAACACACAACAACATGCGGTAGATTTATGTTGGCATTTGTGAAAACAACCGTAAATCACGATGAATTTTGACTCTTGTGGTTTTCCGAGTGGTTCTTTTTTTAATTAAAATTTTTGTCAATTTTTCAGTGAATTTAATGCAGTAGTTGAATGAAATTGTAGAGAGTTGTGAGTCTGAAAATTCCCATTGCCTTGTTGAATCCGCACGTGCATTGCTCCCACACGCACACTCGACGCCGCGTCAAAGAATCATTGACCCGCACTGCGCTTCGATCAGATTACAAGAATCAAAGAACATGAAACGCTTTATGCATTCAAAATAGTCGCGTTATGTCATCCAGTCGCCCGTCCATCTACTCGTTGCTCGGCTCGTTCTAAAAACAATGCAATTCATTTTGCATTTGCATTTCTTCCATATCATCACGAGCCAATTCGTCTGACTTGACTCGTTCTGTTTGTACATTCTAATTAGACTCTACAATGTTAAATGAGTGTGAATAATTGCTTATTGGTTTTTGTCATGAATGCAAGTGCCTGGTCGGGTGAAGTGCACTTGCCGCCGCGCGAATCATGTTTGCCGTTCGTTTTCATTTGCATGCAGGTTGATTCACGGCTCTTCGTTCGACTGCCGGGTGCGGGTGGTTATCAGCATGGGATGCATGCATCAAGAGATGCATTGCATCGTTCATGACGAATGAGATTTGCTCGGCAAATTTCTCTTCGGGACGGACGATCAATAACTACCACTATCCATCCGCAATCGAACCTGAAGCAAAAAGCGAAAACCCACCGGTTTTTCATCTCTCTCACTCCAGTGAATCCACACACGGATGGCTTTTCGTAACAAATTTCGATGGAATAAACGATTTTCTAAAGCCGGAACTCCATCAAAATGCGGTCGCGTGTTATATTCATAAGGAGCACAGAATTCAACGAGATAAATCGGCAAAAAGTAATCCATAAAACTGATTGAATGGTTATTCTTCCAAGTTTTTTTTCCATTTTTTTTTTTCCATTTTTTTTTTTTCATTTTTGCCGTTCACGAGAAATTCCTTTCATTGAAATCATTTGTTGTTGTGCTGTTGCTCATGAAATCGCATCACAGACGAGATCACTCGATAAATCTTTCATTTCACAGTGCAATGAATCGATAGATTAAGCGGCGAGCGTGCTGTGACATCATGTCGTTTATTTTGCAAAAAAAAACGAACAAAAATAAAAAAATTATCAAAATTCACAAATAAAAAGAATTTCGTGATTTCAAATGATTCGTTTACGGTTCGCGCAACGTACGCATTCGAACATCAAAACAATGAAAATTATTTATGATGACGATCGGTCTGAGTGCAATCGAGCGAAGAACATTTCAGAGAGTGATGACTTGAAATCGTTTGCCCATTCGAATGAACCGACCGACTGTCTATCGCAATCACTCACGTCATCGCTTGTAAATCACACTCAAATCGAAACAGTCATGTGCACTCGAAGTGCATTCCAGCAAAATGAATCGCGAATCACATGGTTGCTTATCGCGAAACCAGCAGCTTTGTGGGAAAACGGATCGACCGACAGACAACCAGACAGACAAACGAGCAAGAAAAAGGGTCGCTTCATTCATGCTCGTTCCAAAGCACACAGTCATTGCCGGAGAAAAAGTCAAATTCATTCGTCAATTGAGGAAAAACATGATTGATGAGATTTGTTGTTGATTGTTAAGCGATGACACAAACAAACAAAAAAATTGGAAAAAGGGACCACAATTGTGGGTGGCACACGATCCGATGAAAGTGAAGAAAAAACACTTGATTGAATGTAAAAATGAAGCAAAACATTGACGTTCAAACAAAGCATTCACGGTCAGCGCTTTTTTGCGACAAAACAATCAACTCATTACTGCGTTGAACGAGTTTATTTGTTTGGAAAATGACAACGAGCTCTGTCAGAAAGTGTTGTTACGTTCGGAATATTAAGTGACGTGACACGAGTGCGGTGGCCGAGTTGCGGAGAATGACACTTGTTGAACAGTGTTGCGATTGAAGAAGATCTATGTTTATCCAGTGATTTTCGTTGATTTTCACCATACGCTCGATCATTCCTCGGCGATTCGATGGTCGATCAGAATTGATCAAGAGTTTGAGCTTCATTTTTCAATCATCAAATCAGCCGAAGGCGTCTTAATTTCACCGACTCGATCGATTTCCATTCCATTTGAGCAAACAAGCAAATAATACTCACAAAATCACAAAAACCAAATGTTCGACTGTTTTCAACGGGAACTCTGAGCGAAAAAAGTGGTTCTTGCTGGGAATCTGCGACGACAGTCGACTCGATCAAAATCAACAGAATTCCAATTTCCGATTTCAAACCAACTTTTTCGTTTCGTTTCGGGGTATTTTTGCCTCGTACAGAACGTGCACCGTTTATTTAGCCATTGCTACGATTGCCGTTGTTTGTCGTTCTCGTCGCCACAAATACGAAATCTAGCAATCGAAACAAAAATGCAGTTGAAATTAACCAGAATTTCTCGGAGCGTTTGTTAAAATATTCCAGTTCACCAAACTTGATAATTTGCATGCAATCCGAAATCGAACAGAAAGGAAGCACTACGAACCGACCGAATCAATGCGAAAGGAACAACAGCGAAAAATACGAAAGCCAGTGAATCGAAAGGAGCAAAAAATGAGAAACAAACTCGAAAAACAATCACGTCCCCGTTTTGAAACTAAACGGACTTTATTGGGAAAAAATAACGAACAAAAAAATCGACACTCACTCACAAAACGTCTATTCAAAAACGGGATGACAGAATTGGTTTCTAGCAGAGCATTTGAAAAATTGAAAATTTCTGTCACATTTGCACAATCAATCCGTTGCTGAATTATGAACAATACTAAAAATGCGCGTCACAATGGTCAAGTCTTATATAGCAACCGTTTTTTTCATCTTTTTTGTTGTTGTCGCGTATTCACAGTCCATTGTCATTGCTGTTGTTCGTTGCGTTGGTCGTTTGAAGTCATTTTGTTGTGAATGTGTGTGCGAGTGTGTGTGTGTGTGGGAATGTGTGTGTGATGTTAATTGTGTGCTAATACGAAAAATAAATGCCCAACACTTTTCAATTCATTCATTCCCGTCAATTTTCAATTTGTCGCTCACAGATGACTTACAAACACACGTACTCGCGCTCTCTCACACACACGCACACCCACAAAGTGCCGCCGCCACTGAAAACACTAACCATCTACTCAAATATACATGCATTTGCCGATCGATCGATCGATGGAGCATACACTGGGTGACGGCTTCAATATCACATTGACTCGATGAATTATGGGTCGGCGAGATTAAATACGATCGGTGCTGGTCAAACGTTCCTCAATGAAACACGCGATCCGCTCCAGCACATTCCCGTGCTAGTCGAACGCTGCTGTAATCAGTGTGGAAAAGTAGATTAAGCCGGAATCATTGAAAACGTCAGAGTAGAACCTTGGTTCGGTATTATGATGGAACTCATTTGAGGGGTGATTGTCTCGTGATCGTTTCTCACACACGAGTCACCCATCGCAACATCAATTAGAACTGTGGTTGGCCGAGCAGCCAAACATCCATCGATATCTCACGACTATCATCGTGTGCCAATTTCGATTTTTATAATTTATTGACATTGAAAATGAAAACCGTAATCGACAATGGCGTCATTGATTAGCACCGACCGAATGGGCAATTCACACTTGACTCGGGCGACGACAAACGTCTGTGGGCTTCTCGTCAACTCTCCAACTCCGTTATTCACTCTAATTTCGAACGTACAGTCTGGTAGATTGTCGGAGTCGGTCCTACAGCGATTGCCATCGATACTGAACGAGAGATTTTCACCAGAAATCGCTGTTCAAATACGATGACGTAAAACAGTAGCCAATCAAGTGTCAAACATCCATCACGGTAGCACATCGCACTCGACTATTTATGGACGGATCCAATGTGACAGCGTTTACAGGCTAATAAATTTGATATATCGTAATTATGAATGTTTAGGATTCAATCAGTGGCTGCTGACTTTAAAGTATGTAGCATCTCAATGAGACCGTGGCGTTGTATATTATCGAGGTCTGATAATGACTTTTAGGTCGTTTTTTTTTGACGGATCAGGTGGCGTTTCATGTTGTTGTTGGTGGTGGTGCCGACGCTGCCAATGCGGTGATTCAATGTGAATAAAACATTAAGGTGTGTGTAGTTGTGTGTGTGTATGCGTGTATGTGTGATGATGATATTCATTGAAGGTACGAGACATGACCGACCAAGCTCTTCGAGAGTATTTATTTTTAATATTTTCCCTCTTTTTTTCGATAATTCTCGTCACAACCCTCATCAACTTGACACTCCTATTGACATGTGCGGAATGAGTGAATGAGTCGACCGAAATTGAAACCGAATTTTTGGCAGAGCATTTTTTCCCCTCTCGCTCATCGTTAATCATTTGAAAGCTTAATGTTCAGGTGGTGGGTGCCTGTTGTGACCTCCGTTACCCCGCTGGTTAACGGCAATGTTGATCCTTCCAGATACTGTCTGGCGAGGTTGATGTCTCTTTGGTGCAGGCTCACCGCAAATTAGCAAGCAATTTTCACAAGCACTTGGCCAGGCGTAGGTCATTAATCGAGTGCGTATGGTACACGTGGTTTTCCATTAATTGCCCAACCAACTTGTGTGATGGCCATCGTCCAGCAGGCTCTTCACTTGCTGTGCATTACCGAGCCACACATTCATTAGCATTGATTACATTTGCAAATCATTTATTTTCAATGTTTCAAAATCATGCGAATCTCTTTCGAAATCAACAGTCAACTCATTATATGAGAAAACAGTTGAGACGAGCGAGATAGAGGGACAATGACGAAGAAAAAAAAGCGGCCGGGAAATCCACACAGAAAATAATGGATCAATTGAGATGCATGTTTGTTCGACATTGAAGCATTTTCGTTTGATTGTTCAACAAATAAATTAGAGGTCTATTCTTCCGACGAAATATATTAATATTAAATCTTATGTAACAGCTGGTACTGACCAGAACCAGACCACCACTATCACCGCTACCTCCACCAACATCAACGCCACAGCAAATTATCGCTCGCAAATACAATCATCTCCATTCTCCGATTCCATTCCGAGTGCAATTCGACGAGAAACAAATTGCTCGGAAAACGGACTTTTCGCGCAATGCAAAACGCGAATTCAACAATCAACGGCAATTGCTCGATAGTTTCGATGCTAATGAAATATTGTAACATGAAATTGCGGATTAATTACAAAATTTACCGATAACCGCCGACGATCGGTGAAAAATTGAAAATAAAAATTGATTTTCTTTCAGATTTTTTTTTTTCTGTTTTCTTTTTTCCGTGAATTAATTAGTTTGATTGATGCTGCGTCACGAGGCACCGATTTCGTCACTTCGGAACTCAAGTCGATGTGTGTGTGTGTGTTGGCATTTGGCATCGAGCGGAAAGTTGAGCACTGAACGACTTTGACAATGACCTTGACAGTGGCTTGCCACCCGTGAACGAATTGTGGATCAGTCACGGTCACGGTCAACGGCAGCTGTCTGAATGACTATCCGGAAATCAACTGATAACGGTTTTCCCTTCAGTCGGGTCGAAATGAGCTGATGATGTGTTGACTGGCCGCCCAATTGGCACCAATTGACATGCAATTTTCGGATAGTCATCAAAGAACGGCTGGTCATCCGTAAAAGAGCTCCTACCGGCCGCAACACACCTGACACCAGACATCTTGCGGAAAACTTATTCAATTAACGCAAATGGCTTTTCCCGAAGATGACGGCCGAAAAGGACCCAAGAAACAAAACAACAACAACAAAAATGTGAAACAATGAAGTTGCACTTTTTCGAAAGCAAAAAGAAAAATGAAAACAAGAGGAAAAAAATTCGGAAAAAGACGAGGAAAAAACGTAGGAAAAAGCGTGTTTCGCACAAAAGAGCTCATCAATCTAAATTTAATGCTGTTTGCCATGGCATTGAATTCACTTCATTAAATTCCTGGTCGATGGGTGACTGCGAACAGTCATCCATTAGCTTGCAGCTGAATAATGACAATGAATTTATTCAAAACGTTTTAATTAGATTCGCAAAAAAGCCATGACCAAAAACATTGATTGCGAAACGTTAAACAAAGCACTGATTCGATATCATTCTGTGATTTAAATTACAATTTTCGGGGAATTGATTTTCTATAAATGAATTTAATGTGGAAAAACTGTTCGACACCAGTGTCGCATATCGATGCCAATGTTAATGCAAACACTGAATCGACTAAAGCAAAACAACGTCGAAAAAAAGCAGAAAAAAAAAAACAAAAAAATGCAAATTACTATGAATTTTTATATTGTTCTTCACAATGAGGAACATAATTCAATTTTATCTCGGCAGCAATATTTTTTGTTCCTCTCGTTTTTGCTGCACGGTTTTGTTTGGCCAGTGTGCCGCTGCTGTTGCTTTTGTCATTTTTAACGAAATAAATTTGTGTTTAATGGCTGTGAAAATTCTGAACGAGGCTTGTGAGCGTGTTTTGAAATAAAGTGAATTATGAACGATGGCTGAAATCGAATTTATTTTCCGAAAATGTTCCTCTTCGAAAGTTAATGTGAAGCGTCCATCACATAATGACACACCGACTGGCAGGTCAAGGTGGTCCACGCGGCAAGCGACGTTAATGTGATGAAATTTTCTCATCGAGTCCTTCTCGCAGTAAAACTCACAGAAGACACCAAATTCAAACAATTAAGAGCCAATTAGCAGCAACAGCGACAGCCATAAATTCATTGGTTCAATTAAACGAGCTGAAAACGAGCGAATCAACAGAAAATTGCAAGCATCGCATCACATGCGACCCACGGTCATGAAGCATTGACCGGCGTGCACGGAAAATCGAATGCAAAGGGGACGACTCGACTGGGTTGAATTGATGACAAACATACTCCTCCACCCTCTCCGCAATTGAGGTCAAACACAACGGAAAACCTCACCTCAATATGCCTTTCTTCTTCTCTCTCTCTTCCGGGTTCACCGTCAAAAAGTCTTTATTCATTTCGCTGTGCTGGAAAATCCTACTGTTTGCAGCCAAATGACACAAAATCACAAAAGCACGAATAACAAACGCGAAACGGAATCAACGCAATGACAAAAAAAAGGAACGAAAAAAAAGTTTCCAAACGAAAAAAAAACTGAAAAGAGATTGCAAGCAATAAAAAAATAAACAAGAAAAATAATGAAACAATCTCAATTGACTAACAGACTGATCGAAAGTCACGTTTTTGCACTGTTTGCACATCGACGCGAACCGAACGGACTCAACCAGAAAATGTGCACAAACAATGATTGGCCAGTTGCGGTTATGCGATTCGCTTCTATTCCGATTTGAACGAGTTTTGCGTATCGCGTGCGAGTGAAATTTGTAAAATGCAAAATAATAAATTTATCAATTACAATAATCACGCGCATCGATCAAATCACCAGAAAGAAAGAAGCAGAAGCAGAAAAAAATAGAATCAAGAAGCAATCACGTCTTCACAATCACGCGATCTCCACGACGACGAATGTGATGGCGATGACGATTGTTGTTGTTTTTGTTGTTGTTGTTGTTGCCGTCAGATGGTGATGCACTGAAGAGCCGATGACAGCCAGGCAATGCGATCCGACAAACATTCAATTGACTAAATCGATTTGCTGAATTGAATTGAGTTTTCTTCCCGCTGAACGTTCATTGTCAACGTGGCCCCAGATTTGAGTACGGACCGCACGTCGATTCCACAGAAAGATGATTTGTTCTGACGGAGCCGTTTCTATTTGTCTTATTTTCAAGCAATTCAATTAAATTCACATGTTCTCGATTACATTTCACATGATGACCATCGAATATTTAGCATTTCCACACACTTGCAGTCGCCACCAGAACCCAAGCGACAGTGCGTCGCGTCACATTTGCCACTAACGATTTCGATTGAATTAATTAATTTGTTACGATTACTGGATGCTGTTCGATGACGAGAGTATTCAATGGCTTTGAGGACGATGATGATGATGATGTTGATTGTTATTAAAAACGCACGTGATTTTTATATCAAATTATTTGCGCTTTTGTTTCGATGATATTTTCGTGCCCGATCAGCGGTTCGGATCATTTACGTTCAACTGGTCCGCTCAGCCAGTTTCAATAAATGTCAATCACATTGCTCGCTTGCTTGTCGATAACGGTTAACCGTTAGGTACGGGGACATTGCTGTCGAGCTCTATTGCATTGGATTGGTCGGTGATGGGTGCCATCATTTTCGCGCGAATTGTTTATTATTTTCAAGGCTATTTTCGTTCAATAAACCTAATTTGTGGGGGATTTTTGTTTTTCCCCCTCTTTTTTTCATTATTGAGCCAAAAAATGAAATATTTTTCATTGTCGATGCTGTGGTGATAGTCCCACCGCAACGAATGAGGGAATTCATCAAACATCCAATTAGAATAACCAATTATCGAGTCAGCTCGATACAGAGGTGGAGGGATGGGGGAGAATGGAAGGGGATCCAATCGAACAGGATGATAAACCCAAAATATGATTCCAACGTTAATGATGACTAATTGGTTTCTAATCCATTGATTGGATGATTTATGCTTTGCACAAGTCGTCCTTTAATTAGATAATCATTCGTCATTGCCTCATCTGTCATCGCTTCCAATTAATCATCTCAAAATTGGCATTGTTTACTGAAAATTTATCACAATTATTTCAACGAAACATTTCTTTCATTGTTTGAAATTTCTCCACAGTAAATTGCCGATAATCAGTTGATTTCACAGCAAAAGTGCTAAATAATCCAAATTCAGATTGGCTGAATGGCCTCAGTTCGGAAACAATTAAATCTCGGTCATTGTTGAGTTCAGTGGAATGCAATGCATTCAAAAACGATTGCTTTCAGCGGAAATCATCGAGGCACAATAATTGATTGATGATTCGAACCAACTCATTATCCGAAATTCAAATGACAAATACAACCGATGATGCAGTACAATGACTGCAATGGTTTCGTTTCATTGGATTTTCGCAAAACGGATGAAAACAATGACATCCGGCATTCGGAACCATTCAAATGGGTTCGAGTTAAATTTCGTCAATTGTCTGAGGCGATTGGCGTTTCAGGCGATTTGGCGTGCAGGAGATTCGAAATTGAGTCTGACTCTCGAATTCGACCCGAAGATGTCCCCGCTGATAATCAGCACTCTGACAGCCGCTTGGAACATTGAATTCAGAGTGGGTCACCGGTGTTTGATAAAAATCATCAAAGCGAAACAAAATGATTACTGTAATTCGAGTTTAGTCGGAAGAGCTGATGGGGAAAAAAACTCGCGTCGCATATCAATGAATTAAATTGCATGCAATTGTTGCAGCAAATCAACGCTGAGAATCTTGATCAATTATTGAACAAAATGACGAATATGGTCGCGTCAATTATCGCGGTGTGAACGAGTGTGGTCTGTCATGAGCTCAACGGATAAATGCAGCATTCGGTTGAGCTTCATTTTCGCGTCATTCGGGTTTTGTTGTCGCATTTTTTTCGTGATAGCAACGGTGAGTGCAAGTGTGAGTGAGACAACAGCAACACCGGCAATAATATTATCATTACATTTTCGAATGCTGTCGAATAATAACAATTTCGAAACGAGCACCATCATCACCGTGTCGAGATGAGAGCAAAGAATTCACGGAATGAATGATATTTTATGTATGCGATTTCGGGCGAATAAAATAAAATGAAATGAGGGAAGAGTAGGACAAAAAAAAACGCGTTCGAACGACGTATTATGATGATGTTCATCAATATTCGGTGATGCATATCCATTTTTCAAGAGTTGCCATACATACACACACACATGGATACACATACACAGACACACACAAACACACAGCGCAGCAAAATATACGAGCAACCATAAAACATTTTTATATTTGCGATGAATATTTATTTGCTTCGGAGCTTTCAAGTTAATTGCAATTTGTTTTTGCAAAAATGCTCTTTCTATTCCGTGAATTTGGCAGTTTTCATCTTGTCTCCCCTGTCGATGCGTTTCCGAATGAGAAATTCGTAGTTTGAAGGAGCGACTGAGGGCCGCTTCTCGATGGAGCAAAAGATAATCGATTCATATCTGAAGGGGACTCAATCATTGCTCCTGATCCCCATTCGGATGTCGTCGCAGATACAATTCGATTTGCGAAATAAGCCCCTGAATACATTTCTGAGAGCGAATATGTCAATCGGCCTGAATATTGCCAGTAATGCACAAAAACAGTGGATGAATAATCAATTTTTTGTTCCTTCGCATTCTTTCTGCGAAAGCTGACGCAACAGAAAGGCAACAGAAATGTGTGGGTGTGGGTGTGTGAGTGGGTGTGAGTCGAGCTCCAAAGCTCCGATCGAATGCTACTGCAAAACGAAATGGCAAAAACACACTTGAATGATAAGAATCTCGAGGATGATGTTGATTATTCGCATTCACTGCGATGAGCGATTAAGAATAAGAATTTGTCAGTTACAGTTAATCGATCGGACGGCGTTCGCTTGGAATGTTACTATCAAAGTGCCTCCGAGTATAATGACTGTTGGCACTGGCTCGAAGGATGCTAGCAATTAAACGTGAATCCAATGAATTCTAATCATTTCGATGTTTGTTTGTCTCTCCCATTTGATTGCATTTGCTGACTGCCGTTTTCTTCGCATAGTTTCAGAATGGAAGACAATTAATGCTGTCTGAAGAGCAAACACTGTTCGCCGAATGATTGAATATTTTGGTGCGGGATTTTCGTAAGCTCCAAATGAAATTACAAACAGAATGCAATCAAATATCTTGTTACAAACAACAACCCCTGAGGAGGACTCGCTTCAATAATAATGAATTCGAGAATTATGTCGTTTGTTTTCATTTGAATACTCGTTCTGTCTGGGAAAACGCGGGAAAAAATCCAGCCAAATAAACCAAACGACAATAATACAAAACAGAAGTTTCCACTTGGAAACTTTGATTCGAGCCAGAGGCATTCACGGGGGTCCGGCGGATATTCGATTCTTGGAATTCGAAAGCTCGTTGGAAGCCGGACGGATAGCCACTCAATCCAAGTGGTTCGGGACGCATTCTTTGATAAGCCTTCCGACAAGTTCCGGCCCTTTGAATATCCCACTGACTTCCGACGTCCAATTATGAATAGATTGTGAAATGCAAGAGGCGAACGTGAATGTGAATGGAATCAAATTGAATGAAAATTGTCAACAAACGAATTCAAACGTTGAGATTTCGTTGTGGAAAAAAATCGTATAATGATTGTGTAAACTATCCAGCAATCATTGCTTGCTGGCAGAGCACAACCGGAGAGTGATTCCGCAGAGGAATTGATCCAAATGGCAAATCACCGAATGTTTGTCCCATTTCGGCGATAATCGCAGAGGTAAAAAATCAATCGGAAAGCAAACAAGAGCTTGCGAAGCTCAGGCGAAATTGACCTGTTGCTTTGGAGGTGACGGCAAAAGAATTGATTTTCTCATCGTTTGACACAACAACAAAACAAAATGAAAGCAAAAAAAAAAAAAACTGTTTGAATGAAATCATGAAATTCTGCTGGCACTGCACACGAAAACTGGCACACAACACATAAATCACAGAGACAACGACACGGCACCGACCGGAAATTCACCCACAAAATCCATTCAGGCGCCACGTTCGGCTGGAAAAAGTTTCTTCGAAGCGTCTCTGTTGACAAAACTGTACTCGATGCCTAAGGATGCATCAGCACGGATTTAACACTGAAATACTGAAACACTGAGCTATTTCGCATCTCCGATTCGGCTCATCGCAATGTCATCGCATGCACAGAATCCGACATTGTGTGTTTGCTGGCAATTGATAAACAAAACGCTTAAAGCAATTTGCATTATTTCTTTTTTTTGCGCTGAGGTTTCTTCCGTCTTCTTCTTCATTTTTCTCTTTCGCTCCAAAAATGTGCTCCACATTTTAATCATGTAATGGCTCAACGAGCGACTGAACCGAATGGTTGGAATTTGTGTTGGATGCGGTTGAGCATAGCGTTGGCCTCTCCTTCCTTCGAATGCGATTCCGTCAATGCGACCGAAAACAATAACAAGCGAAGCGAGTCTGTTGACGGGTCTCGAGTCGACTGAAAAAAAACCTATCGAGAGCTCTAACCCATCACTGAGCTCGAAAAATTGTCCCATTGCCGACTGACGCCCGTCATTTCGACTGATTATTTTGTTCCCGCATCGAAAACGGTGACATTTGCATTTCGTATCTATTTATTGCACTTAATGTCTTTAGCGTGCAAATCATCCACTCAGCAATCATCCATAATGGTCTATTAGGTGGTCATGGTGTTCGTCAAACGTTTCTTTTGTTTCTCGCTTTTTCGATGTTTTGCATGCAAGACTCATTGAAATGGAACGAAATGAGAGAGACCTATATTTTGCAATGCGCACCAATTCAGTGAATAGTGTTAAATGCAATCAACGTGCTGCTGTGTAGGTCGTGTGACTTTGGTGCTTGTGCTTGGCATTGATGGTGGGAAAATGTGATTATTCAATGTTTCTTTGCTGGACGTCAGTCGGCAAATGTCTCCATGGTGACTTCTGCACTCGACAAATCAGGACATTCAGCGCTCGAATTAATATTTTCGGCAAGAATCGATTGAAAGGCGATGAGAGCGTGTTTGATTGGACGTTTTGTGAGTCCTCAATAGGCTTTTGGCAGAACATTAATTTCAGCCTCGAAAAGTTGAGCTAATTTTCCGAAAAGCAAACAGAAGAAAAGGAAAGAGAAAATCTGAAAAATCTCTCGAACGGTTTTTCTCAATAGATTATCTGGCAGACACTTTGAAAAGCTGCTTCAAGACAGCAATTACGGCACAATGACAAATCACCAGCCTTCCACCTATCTCATCTGCGTGGAACCGAAACTCTGTAGACGGACGGGCCATTCAATGTAGCAATCAAAAGAGAAATGATGACTAATCTGCGGAGATATTAATGAAAATCAAGCACAAAATCATCCCATTCGCTCTCATATTTTCTTTTCGTTTTTTTATGGCCAGCCAGTTGTTACCGTTTCGTGTGGTTTCCAGACGATAAAATTCAAGTATAAATTATTCGATGT
>JANSTV010130816.1:0-17656 GCA_027564135.1 Lestremia cinerea
TGTGTGTGTGTGCGCGTGTGTGCGCGTGTGTGTGTGTGTGCGCGTGTGTGTGTGTGTGTGCGCGTGTGTGTGTGTGTGCGCGTGTGTGTGTGTACGGTGCCATAATAAACATGTTTTCGCTCGGCTCGACTATTTTCATGTTGGCCGTTGGTGGACAAAAGTGGCGAAAAGTCTGATTTCATTTTCGTCAAATGGTCATTTCGAGACGCGGAAATTATACCTCGAGGCTGTTTTTGGAAAGGCGGTGGTCCGAGTGGAATGTTGACGACGATTGTCCTTGCCAGTGGGCCCTTTCACTAGTCGGCCGGCACTCTAGGATTGCATTCGGTCCGCGGTGTTAGGTTCCGGTTCGAAATTGAACAGGGAAGTGTCACTGCGTCGATGCACTTATTGTCGTCGATGGTCACAGTCGCAGCACTAAAACAAGTCTGAGTTCATGGACCGTCTGCCTGACCTTGGCGATCGATGCCCGATTACGTGCACGTTGTTGATCACAAAGGCGGATTGTTCCCATGAAATTCGAAAGGGTGTTGGGTTTGCGGTCGCTGCTAGAGGCATCTCCCAACGACCAATGCCGTTTTTATCGATATTTTGGCACGTCGTCGCGATAACCAAAACTCATTTGGATGCGAATTGTCTTGAATCGAAATCAAAATCAAAATAATAAATAATTTAATTGAATCGTGTGAATTTCCAAGAAGAATTTTGATGTTTTTTTCATTCGAAAACACATTTCCAAAATGGCACCGGCTTGTTGTTCATTCGATCGGGCTGGTGAATTGCGTGTCTCATATCGACGCATTCACGTCGACTAATGAACGAACAGTCATTCAACGCCGAACTAACGAAAGAGTTTTTCTTGTTGTGTTATTCGTTGGTTCGATGCATCAAACGGGCAGTCACAATTAAAATACTTGGAAATGGTCGATTGATTGTCATTGTTGTTGAACGACCATGTGCGCAACGATGAACAATGGATTCTTGAGTGTGAACGATTGTTTGAGATGTTTGATTATGTAACGCATGCGTTTCATAACGCGAACCAGTGGTTGCCCATGGCACGTGGCGTCCAACCAAAAGAGTCGGTGCCAAATGGTAGATTCCGTGCCATAATTCCATAAATCACTCGACCATTTCAACATAATTGCGAACAAGGGTCGCGTGTGCTGTGCAAAGCAACAGATTGAAATCGCATTCAACAAATGGATAGATGCGCTCTGTGCCGCGGATGCATAAACTCATTTTTGAAATGGCGGGCTGGTGGTCAGCATTGTATTCGTACTGCGGTGAGGCTTCTATTCATGGGATGGCTCTGATCGCGAGACGGCAGAGTCATTGTGTGGAGCGGTAAGACTTGTTAAGGCGTTTCCTCGCGTAAACAAATTTGATTGTTTTTGTTTAGGACCTTCTGGGCCTTTCTGGTGGCTTTTGCTTCTGCATCAACGGTTATGATTTGCCTGAAGGAATGGCATCGCTTCAAGGAAAGCCCAGTGGTGCTCTCTCTCGAAACGGATTACCGCAACTGGCGTTATCCGTTGTTCGCCGTGTCAGTTTGCTCGAATTACATCGATGCGGTGCGCGTAGCCGCTCTGATCCACAGGTAATCCCTTTGATCGTTCCGTTTTCTCGGCACCGACGTTTTTCACGTTCGCAGATATTGGAACGTCACGTCAACCGATCCAACGTACGAATACTATTCGAATTTCATCCGCAGCATTGCGTTGGCCAACCATGAAAATCTCGATGATTTTGTAGCATTTGCGGATGACCGTTTACTCGACACCGTCGACATGATGGCCATTGCGACAGAACTGCGATATGATTATTTCACTGAAATTGACCGTGATTATTATAGTGTCGTTGTTACCGAAATGGGTCTCTGTTTGACGACTGCCATATTTGTGTGGCAACCGCGAATCACCACTGTGGCCACCAACCGTTTACAAGCGCCACTTTATGGTTCGCTAGACATTATGAAAATGAACGTTTCGCCACATCGTTTGGACGAACGATCAAATTTGACCGTTGTAAGTCTTTCCGTCATTCATCCGTTTCGCACTCTCTCGGCCACTGGCTGCTCCATGGCCGATCGATGTGTTGCGCACTACTCAGTCGCGCATACGCACGCGCTAATCACTTCAATCATCGATTCAATCAGCGATGACACAAATTTCTCCAAATATTTTCTCGGTGGCTTGTAGTTTGTGCACAATCGCTATGACACGTTCAACGCCGGAACGAGCTTCAGGCAGACGCTCTACGAAGATTGGATGGCCGAGATCGTCGTTGAAATCAATGAAATCAAATCCGATGAGCGACTGCAATGGCTCCCAGTCAACGCAAGACGATGCCTATTCCCAAACGAATCCCCTGTGGAGTATTTTCGTGGCGAGTACACGCAGAATTTGTGCTACATTGCGTGCCGCATTCGGCGAGCGCTGGAGACTTGTGGATGCGTGCCGTTCTTCTATGTTGTCAGTGAGTGGGATTCCCAAGAACCAAGCATCAGATAATATGATTCCTCCATTTCCAGACGAGACGAAATGCACCGCAAGAGGACTAACGTGTCTGGCGTCGAGCGATTGGTTCTCCACAAGCACTTGTCACTGCCCGCCCCTTTGCAACTCAATCACTTACGTCCAAATCGATTCCAAGATCTACGTGAGTACCATTTCAAGGGCCGCCCATTATTTGACCTCTTTTTTCACCTCTTTCATGCAGCATGACACCCCGTGGCCGAAATTGGTAGACATCACCGCCATCGTTTCCAAGACGCGTCTCCGTCGTCGCATCATGTACACCGTGGACGATTTGCTGACGAAATTCGGCGGAGCTGCTGGAATTTTTCTCGGCTGCAGTTTAATCAGTTTGCTGGAGATATTATATTTCATCATAGAACAAGGCTGTGAGAAATGCCTGTCAAACCATCAATTGGTTTGACGTCGATTTGCGAGGGAAACGCCTTTTAGTGGGCAATTTCACAGTCACTGGCGCCTGTTTGTTGTTTATTCACTGAAAATCATCGGATTTCTTGTCGAATTGTTGCGTTTTATATTTCAAAATTGTTATTTTGTAATTCTCTTACCACCCTAAAACGGTAATTAGCACATTCCGCTGTCGAGACGTAATTCGCTGATGTCCCGCTCGGTCACTCGAATCAGAACTTCGAACTCTCATCCCATTGAGTCGAATTGAATGAGTTGAAAGCAAAATGAGCAGAGTTTTCATTGTCGCTTTGACACTAACCACCCCGTTCGGCGAGTGGCATTCGTTCAATAAAGCCTATGTCCTCGCCTACGCCTCGGTATTGTGTCCTTGCTTGGCTACTCCTTCCGAACTTACCCCACATTTTCTGCCCACGATTGGGTTCGACGTCGGATGACGACCCCCCCGCAAGGATTGGAGAGGAGATCAACCTCAAGGATTCACCAGATCTATCCAAAGGGTCATAATGCTTTTGTGGATCCGAGAAAAACCAGAAAGGCCCATTCATACTGAAATCGCCGGAAAACATGTGTCGCCTCATTGCTCCGTCCAAAGAAATCATCCAGCCACGGGAAGAGGCCATCGTTCACGCGTTTGTCGTCTTCGAGTCGAATGCGCTCACACTCGCACGCACACTACAGCCCCACTCATCAATTCAGTAGCATTTCGTTTGGTAGTCTTCGTTCTCATCGTCAGCAGCATCACCAGCACGGTTCATATAAATACGGGATCGCTCGGTGGATTTCCGGCCAGAAGGAAAATCGCATTTTCCACAAACACATTCGGCAAAGACTTGTGCGTTCGGGGTTGATCTTTTCAAAGACATTTCCACACAAAATTATTCAAAAGTGAGTTAACTTTATTTCGGGTTTCGGACAGAGTCCTTTCCAGTGAATTTTCGGCGGGTCGGTCCGTAAGAAGAAAATAAACAGAGCCAGATTTTAGTTTGTGGTTTGGTTCGTCACGAATATGCTCTGTTGAGTCATCGCTCGACATTCGTCCGTTTGGAAGGAAGCGTTTGGTGGATGACCGTTTGCGGAATACATTTGGTAAATAATGATTATTGATTGATTTCAATGCCTGCTGTGACTGTGTGATCCTCCGAGTGGTTTTTTTTCTTGAAACATTCTCAAAAAGTGCAGTCAATAGTCATAGTCAATAAAAGAAAATTGGATTCGAGGCTCAGGCGTTTCTTGCGCCAAAAAATGATTTTTAATAATTACGAAAAAGGCACGTATCTGCGATTACTGCGGTCCAGTGTTTTCTATTTAAGTGCCTTTCAATTCGCTGCCGCCCATCTGCCATTCATTGATTTCAGTTAGTCATCGCGAGACGGCCTTCTGTTGAGCGTTGTCTTTTCCGAAATTCGCGGGGTGATTAATGATTTTTTCCGAAGTTTTGTCCGCAGTTAATTGCGAAAAAGCCTCGAAGAGGAAGACGACGACAATTTTCTGATGGTGCTTGGTCGACTGCGAACCTCTCTCCCGAGCGTGGCCTCTTTCTCCGTTGTCGAAACAAAGCGCCGAACGTCCCACCAAAAATGGCAAATTGAAAATTATTATCGCCAGCTTTGCATCATAACGGCGGCCAATTTTTCTCCGTTAGTCGATTTATTAAGCCTGATGTATGCCTCCGCAGCGTCATGTATGTGCATTTTGATGGCCGGGCTCATGCCGCTATCTGTGGCTGTTGCATACATTCCCGAACGAACGTTCTACCTTCCGAGTAGGTGTCGTATTACGACGAGTCTTCCTTGGGGGAGCGCGTTGAATTTCATTATTGCGAGCCAAGTAAGTTATTAGCTGCGGAAATCCTTGAATGCCAAAAACCCCCGCATACCCTTAATTGAACGCCTGCAATGCTCTGATCGTAGTTCGCTCTGCATTTCTGTTTTTGGAGCATTTTCGGTGACGACAGGCCAATGAGCTGCTGTGATGAATGTAGACATCGAACTTGAGGAATTGAACCAACTGCTGCCATCAGTTAGAGTTTCGAAGTGAAAACGTTCAAAGAGAGATAATTTGGCATAGACTCGCTTTTCACTAAGAGACAATGTTCTCGAAGTCAACTCATGCCGTACGTCGATTGACTGGAATCATCGTTCAAAATCAATTTGCTCAGATTTTGTTTTTCTATGAATAATTGACGAAGCGTTGATTATCAAAAAAAATCGCTTGAATAAATCAGATGAAATTGAATCATGAACAGCCGTTTGAAGCCTTTGTTGGCTGGCCGAGGTGGACCTCATGCTCCTTTGCACATATCGAACTGCCTCTCTCGCAATTTGATTGATGGCCATTTGAAGCTCGAAAGACGTGGTCCGTCCTCCTCAGACTACATGAGGTCACACAGTGGAGTCGGTTTCGAATCAATTTCCCAAAGTATTTTTCCACTGAGACACAACCTGTCACATTCAATTCAATTCAATTTCGGATAAAATATCTCAAACTGCGTAGTCCCTACTTCGGTTAAAAGTTTCACTCGCAGAGGTAATGCATTAATCCGGTGTCCTTAATGCAACTCCATCTCCCTGGCAACCCGTCCGCCAATCTCATTTGTATCAAATTTTGAACAAATGATATGTTTGTGGAGCGAAAATTGAATTGACACATGCCCCAATAGTCTCTATATCGCTTTCTTCTTGCGACGTCGATTCGAATTTGTCGGATCCACCGTCGCAGCTCCAATATTGGAACGCGTGGTTGCTACGTTGCGTTCCGAACACCCATTGTTGTAGCTGGTGACATGTGCCGCTGGCCATCGTAGCAGATCATCTTTCGACAATTGCATTGAACCACTTCCCCGAAAAGCAAATTATAATCGAAATGAGATCTAGACTGCGAGATATCGGAATTGGGAAAACGACACATTTTTAATAAATTACGACGAAGCGAAGAGCTGTGCTTTTGAACGGAAGGAAAAATCAATTCGGAGTTGGCAATCCGTGCGTATTGCAGGCAATGGTGTGGTCATCGAGAGAGGCCTGTAGGCATCTTTCCTTGGAGGCAAATTCACTTCGCCCATCTAATGCCTTCGTCAAACGGTAGCAAATTTCTTGACTTGACTATCGTTTCAAACGGAAACGGGCACACCACCAGTTAATGAATGGCCCAAGAGAATTCAGCCGCTTGGTTTGAATTGACGAAAACTTTTCAAAAACTTTGTCTTGGGCATATCCTGTGTCTATAATCGAACGGGTACGGTGCAATGAGAAGCGGGAACGGACGACAAAAATAAACTTTCTTTTGAGCCTTACTCGAACACAATCCGTTTTTTCAGTTGCATTGGATCGGATGCCGGTGATTATTTTCGTTCAATAGTAAACGGAAGTCTTTGTTTGAGTTTCAAAGTCGATTCCTTTGGTTTCATTGCAGACAAACGAGGAAGTGTTTTTAAGGCGTCAACAAACCCACAAGGTGACAATGAGCGTACAGCGATTGATTGTCACGGTTATGCTGCTGAGTAGTTTGAAGGGCAGTCTGATGACAATACTGGCTGGTGATGCATTGGCCAATAGCAATCCCTTCGACGAATCTCCGCATCAGCATGATGTTGACATCCAACACGACCTCGACACTTTGATGCAGACACGTTATAGCCCGGAGTACCTTTGGATGGCTACGGATGGGGAGGACCCCATCTACGATCCGTCAAAGATCGCCATCAAGCGAAACCCGCAAAGTTTCATTCGATTAGGACGCGATCGTTCGAACTCATTCATGCGGCTGGGCAAGTCCGACAAAGGTTTCATTCGATTCGGCCGCAGCGGTGCTGGTGAACGAGGATTCGTTCGTCTTGGACGGAACACAAATGTTGATGAATTGCTGAATGCGAATGACGTTCCACCGCCACCGGCTGGGGATGAAGCTATGCGTTTCGGACGGCGTGGTGACAAATTCATCCGATTCGGGCGTAGTCAGTTGAAGAGTGGTAACAACGCTTTTGGCAGTCAAATTGGTGAATTCGTGAATGAGAAGATGCCACGAGCGGATAACTTCATTCGGTTCGGACGAGATCGGAATGACATTGGATTCATTCGACTCGGCAAGAAGGGCAACACTGGAAAATTCAATGCTCGATTCCATGAGGACGACTCAGACGGTGACACCACGGATGGATTCATTCAAAGCCAAATGTCATCTTCGAAGGCCCATGACCAGTCCGCACCGCAACACCAACCGCAACAAAAGCCATTTCGCTCATTGGAGGATCTCTTGGACGACTAAGCCATTTCGATTATACGACTTTCAGCAATTTTTGTAGTCAAATTTTATGGTTTTGCATTCGATTCTGTTCCATTCGAATGGCTTTGTTGCTGTGAGAAACCCGTTATTTTGAATTCGATTCATCTCCTGGGCGGGCGTCTTGGACTCAAATTCGGTTTCATTCCCCAGGACAATCTTCCACATTTTCTCTCTTCTTCGCTTTTGTCCCTCCCAGATCTTATGCTGTGCTGCGGAAATAGCTCGACGCTTATGATGGCTGGATCAAAAGTGAGCTATTTTCATGCAACCCGAAGTCGCAATGACAACTTGTTGGGTTGCATTCAAAGCATTCAACAGCAAAAGTATTATTATTGGCGACGAATCTGATGAAGGATGAGAGATTTATGGCATTTGCGCGGCATGCACAAAAAGCCAAATATACAGCAGCAAATGCTGTTTAGTTAAGCTACAATAATCTATAAAAGATGTCTAAGCAAGTGACATTAATAAAATAATTCCTTTGCAAACGTTTGGCGAGTTTTATTCGAGAAAGATGGTCTCAGAGGAACGATGGACGATCCAGACTTCCTCAATCTTCCACCTGGTGAGTCATTCAATATTTCGGCTGAAGCGCCAACCCTATGGATAGAGGAGGGATGGGATGAGGGGGAGGTGTTGTTCTGAAAAAAAGAATCAAAATTGAGAGCAATCCAAACCGTCCGGATGGCGACAACTTGACAATCAAAAACAACTAAATTCAAATTCTATTAAAAATTTATTATTCAACTTCATTTCAGTAACAGTAAGTAATATCTACAAAATAAATAAAATTCAGAAAGAATTCGATCATTTCTGACAGAAGAAATGTGGTGTTTTCAGTGGGATGCCGGTTGGTCCATCGCTGAACTCGCAGAAGTTCAATCCAACCTTCTTCAACGGATGACATTTGCTCTTTGGATTTCCCCATCGACCATTAAATCTCAACCATTCGGGGCCGAAGGATCGTCCCGTTCGATCGCTCTCATAGGAAATGTCGACATGCTTCCAAGTACTCCAAGGCGTCCCGAAGCCGTTCACGTCGAACAATCGAGCGACGCGCACGAAACGATGCTTCCCGGGAGCCGTCCACAAACCGTGTGAGCCCTGCGCCGAAAATAGAATCGGGTGATTGTTCGATGTTAAAACAGTCTTTGGAAAATTCGGATGCTGCAGAATTCCCTTGCGAGTCTCTTGACGGCGAAAGTCAAAAGTTCCGGTCAGGCGCTCGTAGGCATATACCGCGCCCGCATCATGCGCCGAGACATACATCTCTTCCGGTTCTTTGCGACCTTTGAAGAACAGCGTCATATGCTCCCAATCGCCAACGTGGCTGCCAAAGTCCTTCTTGGTGCCCAGACATACGCCGAATATTTGCGGAATCGGCAATCGACCGAATGGTCCCAGACTGAGAGTGCACACCGTTTTGCCCTGGAAGAAACAAAAACATGAGTATATCCTCGACTTTGCGCCTTGCTTCTCTCGCCTCACCTGACTATACGGATAGAACATCCAGTAAGTTACATGAAAATGGGGATATTTCTCCTCCGAAACCGTCACCTTGTCCCCATCGTGCTTATGGCCCTCACTCCCAATCGAATTCAAGCCACCTGCAGTCGATGCAGATGGCGCTGGTGGGGCGCGTTCAGTCGCAGAACCGCTTTCGAGATATTTAATTCCACTCAGTGTCTCATTTGGTCGGTTAATCGCCATGAAACGATCCATTGACGTTCGATTCACCTTTATTCCAAAAGTTTTGTTTATCGCGGCCGTCGAAACGGGGATGTAGGCGGTACGACGATGTTCCACAACATCAGCGGAAATGTTTTTACCAGCGGCCGCGTCGCACATGGTGATCATCGCATAAATGGGCACTTGACTGGCCATTGGACTCTGCCCATACAGAAAGGACGAGGGCTTCTCCAGGAGGTTATCTGAAAGCGCATCGGTTAGGATCTTATTCAGCATTGCTTCAATTGCATCACTCACCGATGTCGTCATTGGTCACTAAATACCAATTGGTCGAATGCTTTCCAACTGGCAAATCGATAACGAAGTTCGACATGTAACTCTCATCGTTAAACATGCGTTCATTGCGTCGTTGCCATCCATCGGTTTCGGGAATCAGAAATGGATTCATATCTGGGTCCAGCTCATAGTAGAGTTGCTGTTCGGCCATTAGCTGCTCGTCGCTATCGAACCGGACCTTTCCTTTCTCCGCATGGACGTGATGCAGGAACTCTTTGACACTGAAAATAGTTGGGGTTATGTGAAAAACGTCCTAAACGAGATGCTGCGGTACTCACTCGCCTGGCATGAACTTTTCGCCAGGAGCCAGCCACACCAACGGAGCCCATTCTCTGACCAAGCTCTCCACTGCAAGAAGAAGATGAGGGTAATCGGATGAAAATAGGAAGCCATCAAGAAGACACCAAAGTTTTTCGTAACGGCGGACTAAATTTTTGGCGCCAACTCAACACCAATGGGTTCAGAACGAAAAGCGCGCAGATGGCCTACGAACACAGAGACACAAATCGAATGCGTTCACTCCATAATTAAACCCTCGCAATGATTGTTATTGCTATTTAATGAGACGGGCTCGCACTCAGTAAATGATACACATTGTGAACGCATTGCCATTGAGTTGGATTGCGATTGCGCAATGATCATTTGACAAGCAATTTGAAAAACAAACAAAAAAAGATTAAATGTAAGGCGCATTATTGAATGATGTCGAAACAATCGAAAACGATTACAGTTGAAAGACAGCGAGACGACGAAAAAGATCGAGCGTCGCGCGACAATCGCTACAGTTATTGCAACGGGAGAGCATACTGATTTGCATATGTGATTAGTATCTTGTGTGGGTAAACACACCCACATGCTCGCACGGACGAGCACTCAAGTGCCAGGATGATGCAATGTCAATGCGTGCAAGTGCCGCCACCGCCCTTCGAATCAAACCGCACAGAACTTATCGCTGTTATCTCGCCAGAGATCAATAATAATAGCTCGATTGGCACACACATTGCGTATTGTACACACCATCTGATGTGTGTTGGCAATTTTGAAGCGAAAATGGTTAAATGCCGTTATGCAAAAAAATTCAAGCAACAGTCGAGCGCGCAGTGTTTGCTGCTGATTGCCGATTACAAATTTTGGTCCGAAACAAAAAAAATGAAGAAAAAAACTGATTGTAAATGTCTTGAAATGAAATGAATCCAGTTCGTGACGGAAGATTCGTTTGTTTTGATGTTTTTTTTTCATGGCTTTTAACCAGCGATTCGTACCTGAACTAATGAATATTCCGATCAAATGGATTTTCAAACAATATTACGCATTTTTGACATTTTCCCAATTCGATAAGTGACTCCGAATAGATTGAGGTCGAGCTTCGCTGTTACATCGGTTACGACATTGATGGGTCAGTGGTGGACCGAGCCGCAAGCAAATGGGGTCACCAGGGATCACCGGCCAAGTGGCCGTCGGTCTGTCGATTCGAAAACGATTAATCTTCTTTGAAATCGATTCGCATTCGCGGGCACAAAACTTAATGAATCCGCGACATAATTAACCGTTTCGGCGTCCGTTCGAGATGCGAGATTCGAGCTGGTAGAAAACGCAAAGTGAAATTGCGTGGCGATGATGGATTGCAGACTGCGACGATTCTAACGCGAAAATGAGACCCGACGACGGTGCGGTCATTGGAGACTGGAGAGGGCAGTGCGAGGAAAAATTATGAAACGCACTTTCCATCCGAGCAATGTCGAACGATGGACGATGGGTGATGGGCGATGGGCGATGGCGATAGCGATGGAAGATTCAAACGACAAGAGATAATGACTGTTGGCCAATGGCCATTTCAGTGAGACCATTTGATGCGGGAACCGTTGTTTTACTGACGAAATATCGCCGACTTGGCAATGATGTGGCGCTCCGAAAGAATCGTGCTACGTTTCTCGATCCACTTTGGCATCACTTTCGGTCTAATTTTTTTTTTCTTTTTTTCGGCACAAAAAATTGCAAGTGGCTCACTTCCATTCAGGTTGCCGGACTGACGTCGCTCTCCGCTGCCAACTCAAATGTGTACCGACAATGTTTGCTAATCGAAAGTATAACGAAATTGGCTCAGTGTGTATTGGATATGCGGATCGAGCACTTGCTGGCAAAACAATGTTTTCAATTTCACTGCGTGAAAAGTTGCGTATCGGCTACGGTGTCGACACGCTTAATCATTGTTCTTGGGCTTCGTCGATTGACGAAAATGTTACGATTTTTCAGATATTTGGTTTTTTCTTCTTTTTTCGCTCACTCTTCGTTTGAGTTAATTGAATGAAAACCGCAAGAGAATTGAACTAAATTTAATGAGGTTTTTCTGGTGAATGAAAGTGTCTCGATTCATTTTCGATTATTTCTTTTTCGACCGATTTTCGAGTGAATTCGGTTCAATGCCAGTGGCACAGTTTTGTGAATGGCCGCAATCTGATTCCGGAGGGGAAAACTCTGGCGGCATTGTGAAATTCTCAAGTGGAATCTTGGAGTGAAACCGTTGAGTCTCGGAGGTCGCCGGAGGTTTTCGGGCCACGAGGAACTTCTGATGGGCTTGTCTCATCGTCGCGATAGAATCGAATTCGGAATGAATAAAACAAAACGAAATTACCTTTATCTTGTCCGGCGAAGAATCCGGCACCATCAACAATGGCCTCGGTTGTGGCACATGTAACTGTCAAAACGAGTGAAACGCAAAATATCGCGCCAAACTGAACATTCTTGGCTGCATGCACTCGAACGATGGCACTCATTTCGCCATTAGATTTATCGATTGAGACTTTTTTCTTCTTTTTGCTTTTGAGAAGAATTCACTCACTGCAAAACACATGCAATGAATCAACCGACACCGTGCGACACAAGAATTACAAGTAAACTGGCTGGGTCGGCTGATCTCACGGATGGTCGTTCAACGGATTCGCCAGCCGGAATGAGGTAAACGAAAACCGATAATTTGCAAGCGAAATGATTGTTGATGACCAAGTTTTAATCGAATATTATTCGAAAATAAATCCAAGATAGAAACTTGGATGCTTGATATCACTGTCGGTCTAGTCGAGCCATAACCAATGAATCGCAACGAAAATAGTCATCCGATATTCATTGGCCGTTGAGCATAGTAAAAGTTTTTTATTCTTCGTTTTTGCTTTTTTCTAGCTTTTATTCACTTCTTTTTCTTCGTTCGCCTTCTTTGCTCAACTTTTTCTCTCCGTCGTCAACAAGAGGCTATTGCATTATGTGCTTTTGCCGAGAGCATGCAGTTTTAGTTCCTCCGTTTCGTTTGTTTTTGTTTGTCGTTTTCTTCACTGTCACTTTGCACAATCACGGATACACACATACACACGCACACACAGACAATCACACACACACACACGTTCGCACATCACCGATCATACAAGCTAGTTGACAACCAATGCAATCAAATGTAATTTATCGTTGGGCACAAACACCATTGTTTGATATTTGGCGAAGGCTCATGTGACAAACAAGGTTTTCCTTGCGGCAGCTTGGTTGGTTCGCGGCACTTTGCAAAGTGCACTGTTTCGAAGATGATGACACATAAAATGGGTGGTGATGAGCGGTTCAGCTGGGTTTCGCGGAGATTACGGAAGGAGCTGCAGAGCCGAGGAGGCTCGAACGAGTGTTCAATGGGTGAAGAACTCAACTCGATGAAAGCTTTGGAGGTGCGATCCGATTCACAATGCAATCTCGTACCGTCGCCGAATCACATGCATCACTCGATACCGGTATAATTTCAGCGAGCATCCAACCGATTGAAACACATTTCAGTGCCTTAACGATTTCAATGGTATTTAATAGTTCAGATTGTAACGCGACCACTGACTGGCTCGTTGTTTGGCTGTCTGACTGACACAATATTGCTCATGAGGGATTGACTCCTCACACTCTAAACAAGCCACTGGCTTCGCTTTTGGATTATCCGGCACGCACGCACCAACCGTCAAATGACCACCAATTCAACTGAATTGAGATTCACCATCGACTGTAACGTTTTGAAGTCAGCATCGATCTAAGGCGAATGTTTCGGTCGGCATGCACTATATGTGACTTTGGCGAAACGACTGAAGCAAAAAAGCCGTTGCGAACGCCGCGTGAAATCAACAAAATAAAACGGCAGCCCAAAAGAATGGTATCGCTTTAAATGAAAAGTTCGTTCGTTCGTTCATCGCAGAGCGTTTGTGTGTCGATGTGTGTGTGTGTGTGTGTGTGTATGTGTGTAGAGAGGTGCCGTCGGTGAGAGCTGCTGCAATGCACGAAGAGATATTAACTGTTAGTCGCGTGGCAATGGTGTTGTGTTGTTGCGACGATGGTGAATGGATATTTCTGATCGGAGTGATGCGTGCTCAGTGATAGTGACCGTTGTCGTACAGCAACGCACATGATCGATCGACGAACAATCAGCTGACTACTTTAGGAATTGGCCTCTGTTCGAAGCTTGTCGCATAGCCATTCAATACATCGAGCACGATCATTCTCATTGGTCGGTAATCGGTGGTGTCAATCGAAACCTACTTTTATGCGATGCTCGCGCATTGAAAATTTGTCAAACGTCGGCTCACTTGTTTGTGTTTTCCCCATCGGATGATTTTGATTTCATTTCAGCGTACACCACTGGCGCTTCCTCGATCCGCCTCCACCAGACATCGGCGGCTATCCGCGATGACCCATTTCGGTCGCCGTCGAAACCACGCTAATCACCTTGAATGTTTTCAGAATTGATGTCGAGCGCCTCATCAAATGGTCAGTCATGTCTTACGCAACGCTCGGATGAGTTTTACATAACATCGCCGATGTTTACATGCGAAACTTCGTTGACATCAATTCGATTTCACATCAAATTTCGATGTTTTTCATTGAAAGAAAAAGAGTCAAAACAAATGCATTGGCTATTTGTTTACAAAGATGGATTCGCCGACCATCGGACCGGTTTCATTGGCAAGCAAGCAATTTCATTCAAGTGAGAAATTTGTCAAGGGTCAGGTTCACGATCAATCATTGTCGTCTTCGTCTTGGTCTCCGTTTTCGCCATCGTCTTTGTCTTCGTCATCGTCATCGCCATCCTCGTCACTATCTTCGTCATCGCAACTGTTTGGATATCGCTGCTCCGTGAATTGAATTTTAATGCTTTTCTGTTTTCTGGTGGGCGAAAGCCATCGCGAATGTTTACATCGTGATGACGGTTCATGACCAACTAATTACCATCTGTTATCGTTGATAGGCTTTTGGAATGTTTTACGGTGTTTTTCATCGGAAAGGAAAATAGCATTGGATGGGTCGCCGATGGCGTTCAATTGTTTGAAACCGATTTGACCAACTTTTACTCGGACGAATTTCACATTATTTCCTTATCATCTTCTGTTTGACTTCGAGTCAACAAATGAATTGGACACGCCGCGTCTTCACATTAAGGAATGTCCATCAGATTCGCTAATTTCTTCAATTATCGAATCCGATAGCATTTCGAATAGCGACGCATGAGTGCAACGCTTTTTCGGTAGACTTCTGCTTGAAATTCTCTACAAGGTCGAAGTCACATCATTTCGGTTGGAAGATAGGTCGAGGCTGTGACTAATCATCGACACAAGCGGATACCGCAATTATTCGGAAAGTCAGGCCATGTCTCCCAAAATCTGCCCGAAAAAGTGAAATGAAGTTCGTTTTGCCTCAGACGGAACCCGCAATCTGTATGCTCCTACTTCGCCGTAATCGGCAATCATATCACAATCCATCTTTTCGTCTTTCTGCTGGCCAAAAGTTCGTAGGATCGTGGTCCCTTGAGCCCTCAGCTCTAGCAAAGCGGTCAAATTGATATAAATTAAAATGATTTCTTTTATTTAAAAAAAAAAGGCATTCGTAAGGTTTTCCAACTAAATACTGGATCATAGAGGGCGTTGTAGGCATATCAGCGCTGCCTAGTGGCGACTAGTCTCGGAAGGGGAAACTTTTTCGCATTTTTTTTGTCTCATTTATTTCCAAGTTTCGACGCGACTAACCGAATTGGATGCTACAATATTTTTCGGCATATTTTTTTCGAATTCATTTGAAGAATTGCAGTTGTTTCGTAACTGTTGATGTGAGAAATTACCCCAAAATTAGCAATGCACGAATAGCATCTGTGGCAAGTTTTGATTAATGTTGGTTGTTTTTGAGAATAGTTTTCGGATTCGATTTGCAATGGGAATATGCGGTAATACGAAGGGAATTGAGATAGCGAATTTAAGGAATCCTCTTCCAGAATGGATGGATTTCAAATTGTCGTTTCAAGTATGCGGTTTGCATTCATTAAAGATTAGGATTCGATGAAGACAACCAATCGTACTGAAGAGGAAAAAAACGATGACATCGAAGAGAGCCATAAAAACGAGGAAACGTTGGAACGAAATCCACGTGTCAAACGAACGGTCCGAAACGTCGATACAAACTGAATGCATTCAAATCGAACATCAATTATTGAGTCCGTATTGAAACGCAAATCCATTTGCACGTCGAATCATTTTATTTATTTACCACAAACAGAAATGGCAGACGAACCGGGCCCACCGGCAAATGGCAATGGCATTCAGCAACATGATGGCAACCCTTTTAGTATCTTGTTCATCGTCCGCGTCATCGTCATCGAAAAAAAAAAAAATAGATTATTTTATGGGCATCGGCTGAGCCATTGACAAGTAAATAGTTTCTTGTCGGCCTAATTTATGGGCCCGGGCTGGCTCTCTCCTCCGAACCGGTTCACTTAAACACATGAAATATTCACAAGTTTCATTTTGTTAAGCCCGTTGTGCTGATTCGATGCGACGATCCCAGGTCTTCGATGTTGGCTTAGACCTCGGACCAGAGCGAACCGAATCGAATCGATTACTCTTCCAGTTCTCTCTTCTAATGATTAGGAGCCAGGTGCCGTCAATGGGATGAGTTTCATCAATTGCGGGATTCGAAATGGTTCAAACTTGCTTCGCGCCAACGAAACGATACTCAAATCACAAAACACCAATTATTTCACATTTTCATTTGAGAATTTCATATTTTTTTAGATTTTTCCAGATTTTTGCAGAAAAACTAATCAAACTCTTGATTGAAAAGCTCCTCACATTCTGCTGTTGTTCGTGCTGTTCATTGCTTTGATCATTTACCATTGGCAGCAATGGCTTCTGAATCGAAACGCTCAAAAGCTCATTAGTAATTTCTCTCAACTCGACAGATTTCTTCTCGTCTTCACATTGCCGTGCCTGTTATTCCCGGAATGATTGCAATCAAATAAATTTTCACTTGCCGTGGCAAAACGAAACCCACCCCGCCCACTGTCGGAAACGGGCCAAAGACTCGGGAAAATGAAATGGAAAATCGACCATCGACCACTGAATAAAAGAAGGAGCAAACCTCAAGAAAGTGAAATAAACGGAAAGTGCGCTGCGAGAAAAAACCAACACATTTCGATGCGACCGCACAAAAACTCTTGTGTGCGAGTTCAAAATAGAACGTGGTCGATGCCAGCGATGCATTGCCTGCTCATCTCTTCCGCTCGCATCCATTCCTCACAAGGTCCACCGGTTGGCCATTCCATTCGGCGAATGAGCCGCACAAACTCTCGCTGACTGACTGACTCTGATGTTCGTTCACTTGTTTCACTTGATGTTAAACATTTAAGCAGATTTTTTTCCTTACTTTTTGCTCGGTTTGTGTGTGTGTGTTTGTTGCGTCCGCTGTGTTGGGCTTCCACCGTTCACCTCGTCGTTCTCATCATCATCGTGCTCATCGGCATCGTCGTGTGTTGTTTTTAATTTTGAAAATGCCTGAATGATGGGGTTTACCATATTCATAAAGTTTAATTAAGAACTTTTCGCATAAATGTAATTTACTTTTTCTCTCCTCCAACCGCTTCTATCGTGCTCTCGTCCGTCGAGGCCCCGTTCTCCCCGCAGTCGCAGTGCTTATTTTTGCTGTTTCGGTCTCGTTGCATGCTTTTTTTTCTTTTCTTCTCACAATTTTTTTGTTTCGTTTTTCCTCTGTTTTTTTTTTCATTCTTGGTTTAACCACCATAAGCTTGCAATATAATGTGAAATTTGTGAATCTTGTGTCTGCTTAATGGGTGTATGTGTGCATTTCCAGTGTTTGAGCATGCACGGAAGCCATGCAGTGGAGCATTTTCCTGAGCGGTGGTGAAAGTTTCTCAAATTAATTTTCAACACAATTGAGATTTCGAAATGCTATTTGCTGTGGCGAACGATGCAAGTATAGTCAGTCAGTCAGTCAAGACACTTTGATTGAAAATCGGTCACTGAATTTGATTGCGCGGAACAATCGAAACGATCTGTTATTCTGGGGCACGCCAAAGCAAGCGCTTGGGGAATAAAAGGAAGAAA
>JANSTV010130927.1:0-17634 GCA_027564135.1 Lestremia cinerea
AAATAACTCTTTAATTAATAACAGTAGTTCGACGGATCCAAACATATGGAAGATTCATGTTTTTCTGTGTGTTTTTTTCCACTTTGCGAGCAACGTTGAGAGATTCAATACGGTCCGATGATGTCAATGCATTCAGCAAACATGTTTTATCATTTCGATATACATCTTGGCTGTTTGCCGTCGTCGTTACTGTCGTCGTCTTCGTCGTCATCGTCGTCTTAAGCATCTTTTACCTTTCGATCGCATTTATACTGAGCAAGTGTGCGACGACGACGACGACGTATGTGAAATGGATTTTCAAAATGAGAGATGTCGTTCAGTAACCGAAGACCCATGTGGAAAGTGGTGAATCGGTCGAGTAGAGCACCCTGACTCGAAGACGAAATGGCCCACGTTTAGCTGGGTCCCCAGTCAAGCATAGAGCCGCCGTAATTTTTCGTTGCCAATTTTTCCATCCGAAGCCAAAATTATGCTCGAGTGAGGATGATGATTATGTAAAATAATACAAAACACTTGAAATATTAAATTTCGTTCAACAAAAAGAAAGGAACAAGGCAGCAAACAGCAGAATACAAAGCAACAATGGGATAATTCGTTTGGTTCGGTTGGTCGGCCGGTCGATCGGTCGATAGTGCGCTCGTTCCGCCACAGTCGGGGCCGTCATTGGCAAGAATGGTCTGGTCTTTGATGGAAAAATTTTTTTCGATTATTTTTGCCTCTTTTTTTCTCATTTTTCGTTGCTTTTAGCGCCTCGAAGCGATCAATAGCAAAACGGCCCTCCGACCGACCGAAAACAATATAACGAGAGCAAAAAAACACCAAATCATTTCGCGGTCACAAAATAATCGCACGAAAGAGTTAAAGTCGAACAAAAGAATCAACGTGAAATATGCTCGTCATTGTTCAAATAGCGGCTGACGGAGGCAACAACACTATCATATCTGGTTCTGAAGAAATTCGTTCAAACAATTTGCGCACTAAACGCGAGAGAACCATCAACATTTTTTGGTGAATTTTGTACGCAGTTTTCATCATCGATGACGGATTGGTCGTTGAATTGCGTAAATTGGCCGGGTCGGCCTTTGTTTGCCATTTTCGGCAAGCCCAGGAGTTTTCAACTGGGAAGGAAAACGGATGGCTGTGCGACCAACGTCTTTAACGCTCAGCCGATTCCGTCGGTTCCGTGCGACGAGACATGTCACCCACAGGATGTTCGGTTTCATGAAATGCCGATTTCGGCTTTTGTTTCGTTTCGCCCCGGTCGATACGATCGAATTACATGCCATTCATCGTAGCCCAGTTTTCCGTCAGTTTTGGGTGCGGGGCCTCCCATTAGACCGCTGTCACAGTGTCACCTTTCGGCTTCTCGGCAAGCAGTCCGGTGCCGGTGTCGCCTGATGGCACTGATTTACATCGCTCACTCACCCGTTTTGCGATTTCTAATTTTCTCAACGCGTACACACATCTTCCACACGACCAATCTCATGCCGACCGACCGCATCGGCCGGCCAGCAATTCAACTGCGCAATTTGTTCATCAAATCGTAAATAACTCAAAAATTGTCAAGAACTGGTTTCATTTTCGCTTCATCGAATTCAATTATTTTATCGAAAACAGAAAATACCTTTTTCGATGTGGCATCGATCGAGAGAGCGAACGGTAATGGCAACGACAAATCGATCGACTTGTATGAACTCCTGAACGGAAACCGCCCGAAATCAGATACGATTAACGTTTCCGAAAGTGCTAACCGAAATCACAAATATTTCATTCATTTCGCAGAGTCGCGGACGGTGCGTGACAGACACTCCAGGACGTCATACGATGGCTGATTGCGCGACATATGATTTCTCGATTGCGATTAGCGTCGTTGAATCGAGTCATAACGATAGCGAGGTTGACGTTACCGATGGGTTCGATGTCATGCGAGGCGAGGTGACGTATCGCGCCGAGGGTAATGCCAATTTGGTGTTATCACTCCGGAATCGACGGCAGGTGTTGCGGTTGCCCAAAACGAATCAATCAGACGCAAGCGGCCGGTCCGATGACGTCATATCTTCGCGTTGCGGGTTCATGAAATGCATTTCGAGGTTGTTGGGGGAGCGATTCGCCTCACCACCGATTCTTGTCCGAGTTGAGATTCGAAATGGGGTGGCCTTTCTTCGGTGGTTGCAGTCATTTCGACCAGGTGAGTTTCGAGCCTCAAAGCACAGTCCGAATCTTATTTCGAATTCCTCAGCGGATCGACTCCACAAAACCATTGCTGTTGATGAGCCTATTCTTGGGCTGCTCTGCTCAGACGCTGCGTTCTTGCCTTCCGGGCCAAGCCCTGGCACATTCTCGGTCGAAATCAAACCCAAACAAGGATGGTCTTTTCCGATGCAAAGCACCTGGCTCAACGTTGACGAGGCAGTGCCGCGCAAATGCCGGTTCTGTGCCATGCAATATCTCAAAGTGGGTATTTCCCGTCAAACCTTCGGCAGCAATTTGATTTTTTGTCCATTCACCGCAGTTGGAACAAGGGAAAATCCGGCAAGTCGGCCGATACTGCCCACTGGACCTGTTCTCGGGGTAAAACTTGAATTTCTCGTTTTGATCAGAGTTTTTCTAGCAATTTTGTGTTTCAGAGATTCAAGGCGAATGGCAAATGCCCTTGAGACTCTGATTCAGACGCCGCAGAATAATTTTCGGATTTTCAAGAACGGGGATTTGGTCTTGTCGGACGGGAGCGGAGGGGAGCTCGATGGTGTTTTGAGGGAGCTTTTTGGGCGAGATGTGCCTTTGGGTGCATTTACGGATTTGATGATGGCCATTTTGCTTCATGATTTCGATGAGGTCTTCCGAGCAATAAACTTCGAGGACCCCAGACTTCTCGATTCGACTGAGCCGAAGGAGCTCAATCATCAAGCTCGATGCCCACGATGCCACGATGCCCAATCAAATTTACCCAATAATTGTGTTCTGAAATCGGTTCTTGAGCTTCAGCTACTCACCAAGGTATGCCTATCGATTTGTCACTAAAAGGTTTATTGATGAAATCTTCTTCCTTAGGAAAGCCTACCGTTTATCGCGGATGATTCCAAAGAGCTGAAATCTTCACGTTTGATTGAATCTTCCAAAAGCATCACTGAGCTCCGTGGAGAACCTCCGAGCATCGAGGAACTGTATGAGATCGGCGCCACAGCATTGGATTGCTCGATTGTGCTGGCCTTCCAACGGGTTCAAGAGCCAACCGATGGAGAATCCCATCGGGTATTGCGCGTGGGTGGGACCGAGTTTCGCGTAAATGCGACGATCGTCGACTTGGATCGAAAACTTTGCAACAAACATTGGCCTAAATACAAGAGCCGCACAAACGAGTCCTACGCGACTTACCAACGTCACTGGTCAACTCACCCCGCGAAGGGTTCATGAAAAGCCACAAAATACACTCAAGCACTGTTTATTATTGAACTTCTAAATAAAATCGAAAGAGTTTCGACACAAATTGAATCAAAGTCGAATGTGGAAGGTGGATAAAAAGTCCGGAGCCCTGGTGATGACGTGGTCGAACTCGAGGAAGGACAATTTTCCATCGCCATCAACGTCAGCCTCTTCGATGACCTTCTCCGCAATCTGATAATGTTCCTCCGGCGTCAATTCATTTCTAGTCAAAGCCTCGATGACGTTCTTGAGGTCACCTTGCCCGATGAAACCGTCCTTGTCGTAATCTGGAAGGAATACCATTCGTTTCTAGCGCGGTTCCCTAGATATTTCAAGAGGACTCACCATAGATTTTGAAAGCATAAAACACTTTGATGTCTCTCGGGCAGTGCTCGCTGAAAATGGACAACAAATCGAGAAAATCCTCGAAAGTCAAATTCCCTTTTCCGTCGCGAGAGAAAGCCTCGCAAATCCGCTTCCGGAAAGGATTCTCTCGTAGCTCATCCAACTCAACGATGTCTTGGGGCGGAAGTCGAACTGTCGATGCTTGGCCTTGCGTCATCTGCTTGGGCACTAAATCTGGACGCAATGCCCGGAAGTGCTTGTACACCCTGTCAATCAAGAGGGTGTTCACTCGGGTTGTTTCGGAGACTCCCAACTATTCTTACCTCAAAATCTCCTTCCGCGTAAAAAACGTGCAATCCTTCACAAGTTCAAAAGAAACAAACAAAATGAAAGCCACGAAAAATGATCGAAGCAACTGGAAAAGGACTCACTTGGTAATCATCCAGTTGCTGTTCGGTGAATGTCGCAATTTTGTTGCCCATCGCGTTGCCAGGAGCTGTCGCCGTCGAATTCGAATCGTAACTAAAACACAAAATGCCGTTCGAAATCGAACAGCAACCAGCCGAGCATCGTTTCTTCACAACTAATTTGCCATTTGGCAGTCAGCCGCTCCCCAATGCCGTCGTGCCATCGTTCATTTGTGTCTTAATTCACGCTTCTTCTTGGCCGGACTCGGCATGCATGCGAACCACCCACCACCGAATGAACGGGGAGTGCCGCAATAAACAATATTTTTACGACGATAATTATTACATGCGACCCGCAGAAGCCATCGCCTTTGCTGCCACATGAAGGACGCGCCACAGTTCAAAACACTAACAGGAATCGCCCAGTGGTTTGAATTGCATTCATATCGCTGCCCAGGCGGATCGATGACGAGGTATTTCGGGGTCGTTTCGACTTCAGGCATCTCGTCTGGCTTGTGCGAAGCAATTCCATCGATGAATAAAACGGCGAGCTTATATTCAACAAGAATAAGTACAACATTTATTTTCATGAATTCGAAATGAACAAAAGTATAGCGACAGAACAAACGTTTGGTTTTTCTGAATTTTGCTAGTCTAACGGCTCGAAGCGTATGAATGAGAGAACGATTGAGGACTATTCCTTTTGTCAATAAAAGGATAAGGAAGATTATAATGGTCTTCGGAAACGCTCGACAGCTGCCAGACTCGTTCGCTCATCCACACAGAGCCTCCTCAGTGAGGACATTTTGATAGAGAATCACCCTTCTGGCCCATTGAATTATCAATTATCAATACATCAAAATGGTATCGCGGAGCCAAAATGCGCAATCGTTCAAACATTGTACTCGAATAAAATTTGAAAAATATCGGAATTTGTCACACACAAAAATTCATAGATTTTTTTTTTAATTTTTGATTTTCAGTTTCTTATAAGTTTTTGCTTTGAGAATTTGTCGAGAATGAACATCAAATTTCGAATTCCTTCGAAGTCACAGTCTTACATTTGCTTTTTTTATTTTTAAAAAATATTGAAATAGTTTTCTCTAAAATTTTTAAAATATAATTCCTTCTCAACCCCTCGGGGAGGTCTAGTAGTATTTTGGGGGCAACTCATAGCGGATATTGCATTTTAACTCAAAGAATAACGGTAAAATCATTTAATTTAAAACAGTTTGTGATGCTGAATTTGGCTTGTGGCCTTCCGGGAGGGAGGGGAGGGAAGCGCTGAATACCAGTTTGAACCGAATGGGACTGTTTTAGATATGATTGGATCGGATTTTGTTTGGCCTAGTGGAACTATTGGACTGGATATGGTCAACCCATCGAAGTAGAAAAAAAGAAAAAGGAAAACTAAAATATCATTTCTAAATTCGCGAAAAAACAGTTCCGCCGCGAAAAGGCGTTTCAAATAAAATTCATTGTTTCGAATAGAATTCGTAGTCGTTTTGTACAGTCTATGCAAAATATACTTTCAAATTTCTGAGAAAATAATTAAACTTCACTTTGATTCCGTTATTTACAATTCAAAAAAATGCTCTGCTTGCACCCACCATTCTCACCTTAATAATGTCTCTTGATTTCATATAATAATTACATTTGATAAATCTATTAAATTTCCTTTCTTTCCCTTTTATATTCTTCCTCAAATATTGAATTATTCAAATCACAATAATTAACTTCTATTGTTTTTTCAAATGTTTACCACAATGAGAGAATATCAGCAAATTGCATAACAGTAGTATCACTTGTCAATTCGAAATTGAAATTGAAATTGAAATTATTGGAACAATCACATTTCATTCAAAAACAAACGGATAAACGATAAATAAATCATTTGCTTTCTGTTTCAACGAAGCGGTAAATGCAAGCGCTTAAAGTTTGTCTTCCTTTTCTTTAGAATTTTCATTGTTTTGGTTCACTGAACATGCCTCCTCTTCAATTCTATTTGCATCCAAAGATTGTCATTAAATTAACCACGCTTAAAATCCCTTCGGAATTGGAGCTTCCGAAAAGATGCCGAATTGACAAATTTGTCGTGCGGGAGGATGGCCAGTCGTCTCATTCCGTTGGCAACCCTCTCGAATACTGACTGCATTTGCTTTATTTCATATATTTTTAAGAATTTTTTTTTTAATTTTTTGGCGAAGAGAACCTATTTATAAGAAAAAGCTTGAAATAGTCCTCGACTAGGAGGTTTATATTCATTTAAAATCGATTCGAGCAATTCAAAATGACGACTAGGATCGCCGCTTAGAACTAGAATTAACGCAAGGCCATTATTGCAACGCAGTGATTTAAGAATTGTTGTTTTCAATGCAACACTGAATGCAACCCATGCAATTATGCTACCTGTTGCCGTCGTTCTTGTTGTTCTTCTCGGTGGCCACCAATTGCATCTGTGAATGATGAGAAAACGATGAGCTTCGCACAGGAGCTTTTCGGAATGCTTGATGGAACTCACCTGAAGTGATCTGACGGTGTCCAACAGAGTCTTCTTCTCGTCCAGCAACATGGTGATGTCGTCCTGAGCCTTCTTCAGATACGATTTGAGAACATCCGATTCCTGGGTGGTCTTTGACCTGAAATCGAAAAGAATCAGCATGGTGCTTCTGAAGCTCGTAGTCCAATCTTACTTATTCATTTCATAGGATTTCTCGGAGCTGCTGAGCTGTCGCTTCAAGGAATCATTGTCAATTTTCAGCTGCTGCAATACCAACTGAAGCGATAACATTTCTCGGTCACGCTCCTTGCGTCGCTCACAGGAATCAGCTCGGGGTTCAGTTCCTGCTTTGGCTTCGGTGGGATTTTCATCGTCAAGTGGTTGAATTTGAAAGATGCCGTTATTATCACGACAAATGCGCATCTTGCCGATTTGAACGTTGATCGGAACCGGTCCTGGAGATGTGATGTTGACCGGTGGACGATCTTCCGTCAAATGGATCTTCACGTTTTTCAGTAGGACCTCCATCGGCAGAGGATTCGAAATGACTTCGTCTTCGGCCAGGTCACCCAACCCGGTGATGGTAGACATCGATAAATCCAAAGCGAGGTCCTTCACACGAACGTCGAGCTTTCGAGTGAACCATCTGGAAGTGAATCAGCGCTTTAGTGACTCCGAAAAGGTGACTCAAAACTGTAATTACCCCAGGACTTCCTTCTTGTCCGTGATGACCATATCGCTGCCTGTTGGAGTTGCGAGCTCCTCCTCCATCCGCAATTGAATGCTTGGTGGAGCTTCCGGGTTGTACGGCGCCACATTCCAGTTACGACATCGCGCTCCAAATTTCGTCTAAAAAATTCATTTTTTATCGATAATTCTAGAAATTCTTTGCTACAAATTTTTTTTGCACAATTATTTCACGAAAACTACAACAAAAGCATGCAATACAATCAGAAGAAGATTTGAGAAACATCGAGCTCACGACAAAGTTATCGAATGGATTGTTCTAGCGAATGAAACACAATGGCATGCGATCGTCAAGGTTAGACAAGAAACAACAGACAGACACCACAAACAAGCTCAAAAACTCAAGCACATCGAGATGGAAAAAGAGAGATAGAGTTTGTTTTGTTTTGTTTTTTTCAATTTTGGAAAGAGCAGAATGGATTGGTCCGAATATCTGTGAAAGATGTGGGAAGATCCAATTGAGAGCATTGCCGAAGAGAGTTCGATAACTTGAAGGGGATGAGAATCGCAACTGGCGGAGGGATGGTCGTGAAGAGGCTTGCTAGTTCATTCAAAATGAAAACAACTACAACGGAATTGGAGAGGAGTCCTTTGAGAGCGGCTCGGCGCCAAATGAAAATATGAATGCCGGCGGATGGGGCTGCATTGAAGAATGGGAGCATTCACCACTAATGAAGGTTATGCAACAAAACCAAAGAACCGAAAAACGCGAAAGAAAATTTTCTAAAAATTGAACGTAACGGTAAACGAAGAGAACAAAAATTGAATAACGGAAAAATTCGAAAACGGGACAAACGGAAAACAGTCATCAAAATCTAATTGTGTTCTAAAAATAAAAATGATAAATAATGAAATACCTTTGCTTTTTGGTGAGAAGTCTTTTTGGTTTGAAAGTTTGACAAATATTCGAATGACACACCATTTTCAATTGAGTGATTCGTTTTTAAGAATGTTTTTTTTTGGTTATTTTTTTTTTATGTTTTTGGCCACATTCCATCATTCGATTAATCATTTTCGATGAAATGATTGGTTATTTTAATGGTACAAAATTGTTTTAGAAGAAGTAGAAGAATAGAAGAAGAAGAAGAAAACATGCAAAAAAAGAAAAAAAAATATTTCATTTCGTTTCAATATTTCGTTACTGCAACGCACATAAAGTTTTTATAATTAAATTGGTTATTTTTGTTTTTGGTTAATCATTCGATAATTCGATTATTGGTGTTTGGATGAAAATGAATGAAAATTGCCTGGACGAAAATTGATGGAATTTCGTTTTATTTGGTCGACCTGTTCGTGAGGTGAGTTTCGACCAGAAGCCCGTGTCCCCATCAAAGGGTCCACGTCAGACGGTTCGGTTATCGCAAGCCCGTTATTCTTTCGTTAAAATTCAACTCTGCGTTTGTGCTTTGCGTTTTCGTTATGCGATTCACTCTAATGAATCATAATTTTATCTGTGCTAAACTCACCTCTCGGTCAGGCTAAATAAAATGAAGCCAATTCTCGTTCAGTTGATTGATTTTCAAAAAAAAAATTAGTTATTTGCAAAAATATGGTTGAAAATCGTATTGTCACTTTCTAATGTTGTCGAAGTGTCATTTGATCGGAAGCCGCTCGTCAATTCTCAACCCGAACGAGCCCCCATCGGAAACGCATCAAATGACAATTCCAAACAGAAATCGTTGTGAAAATAAATGGCCTGAATGGAAATTCGATGCAAATTTATGTACAAAATTTATCAAATATCGAAATTGTATACAAATTCCATGAAATGAACAATCCGACCATGTCAGCGTCTGCGATGACACAACAACGAGACGCTCACATGCCCCAGAAACGTTTTGTGAACACATCGATTACAAAATCTCGATAAAATCCATCAATAAAATGAGAATGATGTGTGTTTGTGTGGATGAAGCACCAATTCGATTTGATGGGCAAGTTCAAAAGGGCCGACGACTCGGAAGACGTTCGGTCCTTTTGAACGGATTTTGATGTTGTGGAAATTGATGAGTTTGTGAAAATTTAATGATCGAATGCGTTTCGAATGATGCGAACGTTTGACACGATTAAAATTACCTGGAGTTCGTCCCACGGGATGGCCCCGCATTCATTGCAAGATATGGCTGAGACTTGAACTCGTACTGAAGACGCTTGGCCTCGATTTTGACGAATCAATTCGACGGTTGTTAGTCTGTGGGTGGGTGGGCACTCGATAAGGGTTGTCTGTGTATGGGGGTGGTGGGAGAGTTACCTGAATGTGGCCATTGAGACGAGATCCCGCCGACGCCAGGTGCTGCCCTCAGAGGGTTCCGATGGAGAGGACATGTTGGTTTTGAAGTCGTTCTCCTCGTAAACCTCGCTGGCCATTTCCACCGGGGTCGCTTTGACGGTGTTGGTCTCGTTCGTGAATGGATTCAATCTGTGGGTTCGAAGCGCTTGTTAGTCAAGACGCCTCTCTGTGGGGAGGATTGACCTAGGTTCCTACCTGAACATCACGTCCATGCAGTCAGCTGTCTTATCATCTGCCAACACCATCATGAAATTCTCCGAATCGGAACTGATGTCGCTCTGGATTGACACAGTGTCGCTCATATCATCGGAGGGATTGTTCTTCATGACGGAGTCGATGGACGTCATAAAGCTTGAGAAGCCCTTCTTCATCGAGATTAAGCCTAAAAGAACGAACATTGAATGAATTTTGGCATCAAGAATGGTCCGTCGGTCAACTTACTCGAACCGAAGTCCTTCAGACCGGTGTCCGTGATGGAATTGCGATTTCGACCCTTGGAATTGGCCGGTGTTTGATTGGGTGTGGAATGTGATGTGGAGTTCTGAGCAATCTGCACGTTGAAGCCGTGCGTGTTTGGTGTCGGAGTGTAAGCTTGCGACGGAGTCGGCAGTGATGTGGGCAGCGGGAACACGTCCGGTGGATCAGTTGTGATTGGTGATGGTGTCTCTATGCTTCCGTACGGGTTGGTGCCCTTGAGTTGATCAAGAGAAATGCCCCCGTTCCAGGGGGTCGTACTGCTGCTGAGATGCAAATCATCACCGAGACTGACCGAATCGGGGACTACACTCTCTCCGTCACCCCCACTGGACTCTTTGCCTGGCGTCGGGGACGGCATGACCAGTGTCACTTCCACTTGTGGGATGACACAGCCGACGACCACCGACTTGGATTCGCCGTTGCTCTGCAGAATGCGTTTCGAGTCAAGCGACAGGAAAGTCGACAATTCGGTCATTTCTTCAGCTAATCGCAGCAGGAACAGATACTGGTAATGGTCAATTTGTAAGCTAACTAAGTTGGAGACATGCGCGATGACATGCAAATCGGCTGATGGATCGCTGGAGGCGGCTGACGGTTCATTTGAGTCGAAGATAGACTTTGGCGCATGAATGGTAGTGCTCTCACTGTCGCTGGTCGGACAGGATTCCTCATTAAGACGGCTGCTGAAGAACGGATTCGTCGATGGCTGTTGATTGTCTTCGAAGAGGCTTCGATCATCAAACGATTGCTGCAAGTTTGCCACCGAAAGCAGCAGAGCATCTCTCTTGGGCTGATTGAGTGACGGAGTCGATCCCGAAGGGAACGCCTGTGCGTTCAAACGGGCCAAATTCGGTTGTCGCTCCGGACGGCCGTGAATCCAAAACGTGATGGGAACTGCATCGATGAAAGGAACGGATTTGTTTTGGCCGACTGACCGAGCACCCAAGAAGTCCACCCAAATGGGATCCAATTTGATGCACCAAACGTCACGCGGTTCAATCCACAACGCGTATCGCGACAGCGTTGGCGTCACCGACTCCGGAGTGGTTTTGTTTGATGAAACATCGGCGGCGGACACGTGTGACAAGATGCGATCGGTGACCACACACAAGTCGTCCATTTTGGAAGGGAACCCTGACGCAAACACCAGACTGCCTTCTTGTAAAGAATGCAAAGCGCTAGCCAAGTCTGCTCGCGACGAGCCCGTTTCACGGATGTTCGTCAAAGCGAATCGCGATATCTGGATTTGCATTGTCTTTGGGCGGTCACGTTGATTCGGCGCGTCGACCGCTGACTCAATGATGATGCGAGGCATAATCGCCTCCATTTTGACGTCCATGTACATCAGACTAGGTTCACTTTGCTGCTTGTTGTCGACGGCAGCGGCTGTATTCATGGAGGTCCTCAAGAGGCTCTCGTGCAAATTCAAAGCGAATGAATTCAACCACAGAATGCTGTCCAGGTGGAAATTGATTTGAACTGGATTCACGTGAATGAACACCTTCGAGGGGGGAACTGTAAGAAATAAGGCATCGTGAGAAATTGTTTCGAGAGAGACACCTTGGAAGACTTACGTGGGAAGGCGAAATCGCCGGGAAAGTAAAAGTACGTAAATTCCGCATGCAGCGTCGATAGTTCGGCGGGAAATGAGTACCGGTCCTTGTCGCCTGTAGAAAGAAACAAATTGGATTAGAATTCCAGAAAAGCAGAGATGCGGTGCTTGACGCATGCTATTTGGGTCGTGGAACATCGCCGAATGACTCTGTCCCGCCCAACTGGACGAGCCACTCGGCGATCGAATGCAGGCAGGGGAACGCAACTCAAATCTAGGGTCAATCAACTCAGAACGCTAAACTAAATCAAACTACTCGCAGGCCAAAACTAATCGAATGAACAACCAACAGTCATAGCCCTTCACCTGTTTTGTTCTTCCGTTTGTGCAGTGCTACGACATTTCAACGCGAAATCGTAAAAGTGAATGATTAGCCATCAGCACGGTCTATGTCGGAGTCGGCAGAGTCAGCCGGAAATGACTTACCCGAAATGAATTCCTTTGGCATTTGCTTCTTGCCAGATGTCGTGACACGGTACAGCGTGAAATCCTCGATGCGAAGCACAACGCATGAGGTCATCAGTTTTTGAAGATTGTCGATGATTTTTTTGGTGGAAGCTGCTTCGCCAGGATTGAAGTGACTTGCATTGGGCGAATCACTGCTCCAACTGACACTTTCTGGAGGAGTTCGTTCCAGTGGTGCGTGAGTTGGTGAACGATTTGGTTGACAAAGATTCAGTACGGACTCTCTGAACGTGTTTAGTGATTGCTCCAACCAAAGGGCTGGTGGCACCGAAGCTTCTTTGTATCTGCAATGGGACAATCGATTATTGCAAGTGATATCCGTAGAACCTTCCTGAATGAACTTACTTCGGCCAGTGATTGCGGTCCGCCTTCGCCAAATGGAATGGATAGTAATCGCACTGGAAACCTTGCACGGAAATCTGCAGCGCTCCACCGTCAGTCAGATCCGGATAGCATGAACGTCCATCTGCGGAAGAACTCAATAAGTGACCCTTCTCCGACCCACACAACAGGCGCACTCACTTCCAGCATCATCGCACAAATGCAAATCGATGCGCTGACTGTAGAAATGATAGGACGTCTCCTTCACATCGAACATATTGAAGGATTTCTGAGCAATCGTCAAAGTACTGTCTGGCTGGCTTTGGTGTTGTCTAGATTGCTGCGCCACCTGCGCTTGGTACTCTGGCAGCTGTTCGAGGATTTTTTTCGCTTTGGTCTTCTGTGTCAAATTCGTGTGAGCTTTGATCAGCGTGGCCAACGAATCGACGAAATGCAGAGCAGCCTTCAGCTGGGAATCGGTCAGCACCCACAGCAAATCATCTAAAATCAGCACCAACCGCGATGCCAAAATACTGCAATCGGACAGCTTCTTCTTGATGGTGATACGGCACCTGGCCTGATTGGTCAGCAATCGTAGTGGCGTCAGTGATTTGTCTTGCGTGGAACTGGCTTCTATGCGGACGGTTTGCCACGATAATTCTTTGAATATCAAAATCACTCCTTTGGTAGGTTCCTTCAGTCTGGTCACTCGCAGATCACCGGTCAACCATTTGGGTGTTTTCGACTCGACGCGAATTCGTGACATCTGCAACAGATTGATTTCAAGCATTCAATAAACGATCTCTCATTTTGAAGGTGATTGAACTTACCTGAACCGATGCGGTGAACACAGGACTCTTAAACTTAACATTAACCGTATTTACAATGATCGTGATGCCGTCAACCACTTTGTGAATAAAGCTATATTTCCCTTGGGAGGCAGTTAAGGATTGCAGACCGGCCGTGCCGGTATCCGTCCGAGCGGACTCACATGTTTCCACCGTTATGTTGACTTCATCCAATGTCTGAAAAGGAAGGAAATTGAATGACCAGCTTCAGACAGCATCCCACTGATGGCACTCACCAACGTTATTGGCACACTCTTCAACTTTGTCCAACTGATGCGAAACGATACATGATTGCACCACGCGGATGTCAATCTCAACCATGGCGGTAATTCCAATAAATCCGTCAGCACATCTTCGTTCAATTGCAGATTCGAGAGTTCACCTTCGCCGCGAAATGTGCTCAAATTGATTTTGTCGGACGAAAGATTTTTGGTGTAACTGAAAATTGAACGAAAAGCAATCAGTAGATTCACAAGACAGACACTTGTTTCTTGAACTTCCGGAATATTTCAAGTCATTACAAAAATGTAAATTTAGAATATTAATTGTATTCAAAAAGTATCTCAAACTCGTTTTGAAGCAAAAGAAAAAAATTTTTATCTAATCATCTTTTGGCCGATGGCTCGCGAAAGGTCAAAGTCATAAAAAGTGTGTGTTGTGTCAATACGCATCGCAACGAAATTATACAAACAAACCACGAAAAACGTCATTATCGATTTTGTCTCAGCTCGACTAGCTTCTTTCCGTTCAATCAACCATATTCATAGCTCACAGTCCAAAGCAGTGCTTTCAATTTCACTCGAGTGCATGCTGATAGCAGCGGCAATGTATTTATTTTCACGCAATCGTAGAATTCCGTAGAGTCATGAAGTCCATTTGCAACAATAAACGGTCGGAAAGGTGAAAAGGTTATCGATTGGGTGAAAAGCGTACGGAATTGTCTCCAACAAGTCAACTCGACGCTTCTGTCACACACTCGTTTCGAGTGCGAGCCAATCGAGCCAATTTTCCTCGTTTCGAATAATTGCATTCCAGCCAAAGGTGTGGCCTAAATGAAAATATGTTTGGCTTTTCATTGGCAATGGTCATTACAAAGCACTCGCAAATCACTGTAATTAGCTGACAATCAGCATTCAGGAAATGCATTTCCGAAATGAGTTGCTGGCAGCTCTTTCAAAACACGGAATATTCCATCGATGTGACTTCATGTTTTTCCCATTGCTTTGTTAGCGCAACAAAGCACCAGGATTTTCTCTACGGAATTTCCACCAGAGGAATGGGGCCCCCGAACGCAAACATACCGTGATAGATGTTTCAACAACTGGTTCTTTATGATCGACACCATTTTTCAGTTGGACGCGAATTCCAAATGTTTGTTTTTGTTCAAATATTATTCACCAAAATAAAAGTGCCACTTCATTTTTGTACAATCGAAATGTCAATACGGGTCTTCGTTTTCATTTGTCATGTTGTTCAGTCTGAGTGTTTTCTGATTGCACGCACACTTGTATGAGCGCTGCTGGACACGCACACAGACGCAGAGCGAACGGCTGATTTGACTGTCAAATGGATTACCGCTTCGGTGTTACACTTTTGTCCAGGCCAATTCGTAGATCGGGCTTGAGGCATGAACGAATCGGAATTTTTGATTGGAAAAATCGATCTGAAGCTCCATTCTAGTGGATTCGCTTAGAAAAACCACGAAATAAAGTGGGATTTTCAGTTTGAATGCAACAGCGGTAACACTCACCAACGGAACGTACCCCGACAGCGAAACGGTAACACTGCACGCCACTCGTTTGAGTAACATTGACGTGTGATTGCTGACAGCTCGTCCGGTGGTTCACTCTTGCCCCTTTGAACGTAATTCAATCGCCGTGTCAACGTCAATTACGGAAGATTTTGAGGAAAATCGTCGCACAAAAATCATTCAAAAAAAATGGCATCGTTTGCTCGGGTTTTGGCCCTCCAATTGATCTCGGAAAAATGCTACGAGAAATACTTCTTCGAAAATGATTTTTTGGACGGTGAGTCGGTCGTCAATTCAATTGACACTAAGTGGATTGAATTAACGCATTCCTCAATTTTCAGGCGACTGTTTCAAAGCGTTGCTGAGCAAAGGTCTGGGCTATGGGATCGTTGCCGGCTCCATCCTGGTGAAAGTTCCTCAAATCTTGAAGATTCTTAACAATCGCAGTGCGGCTGGCATCAATTTGATTTCGGTCTTCCTGGAAATTCTGGCCATCACTTTGAATTTGTCGTACAGTTTTGTAAAGGGCTTCCCGTTCAGTGCTTGGGGTGATGTGGCCTTCATTGCGGTTCAAACGGTCATCATTGCCTGTCTCGTCTTGCACTATAGTGGACCATTCATTCGTGTGGTTCTGTTCCTGGCTGCCTATCTGACTACGAGCTACGTGCTAATGGGCGGACCCACCTCGGTGGACGTGCTATGGTCGTTCCAGGCTCTGAACATTCCCATTTTGGTGGCTGGCAAACTGAGTCAGGCCTACACGAACTACAAAAACGGCAGCACCGGTCAATTGTCGGCAGTCACCTGCTTCATGCTGTTCTTCGGATCTTCCGCTCGTATCTTCACATCGATTCAAGAAACCGGTGACTTCATGATGACCCTCACCTACTGCATCGCCACATTCACAAACACCGTCATCGTCGGCCAATTGCTGTGGTACTGGAATGCCGGACCTGGTGGAAAGAAATCAAAGGCCACAGTCAAGGCCAAGGCAAAGGCCACCAAAGCTAAGGTCAAGAAGGCCGACTAAACCCTTTTCTCGCTGGGCATCCATTTTCTTTAGCCAAATTCTGCAATTCATGTCTGGTTTTATTGTGCTCAGTCACAACTTTCATAATCAGCAGTAAACACCTGAATTGTATGTAGATAATATTCTATTTATTGAATTGAGATAACGTCCATCAGACAGTTCACCAGTTTTTCGGTGAATCGAACATTTCCTTTCAGATGAGTTTTGTATCGTTTTCTTATCAGTTTGTTTGGTTTTCGAACAATAAAGTCATTTTTGTATGAAATGTGTGACAGAGTGAAGTGTTTTCGTCTTTTGAAAAGAAATCGATGGGTTTTTCTCAACGGTCGTGCCGACGAACATAACCTGTAAAATGCCGCATTGATCCACCCAGCTGCTTCGACGGTAATCATCGTCTGAGATCGCCATCGAAATTAGCCAGAAACCACTTTGAAACGCTCGCCAATTATTACGAGCGATTTCCATCAAAACAAAACCAAAAAATAAACAAAATTTTGAACGTTTTCACCAACTGTCAAAACGATGAATTAGTGTTGGTGAAACGTTAAGCTACCGTCGACCGTCGGCTTGTCTACATCATTGTGAATGAAAGACGATTTCGTGTCATTTCATATTCGCCAGTCTGTGGTTAACCTCTCTTTGCTGGATTTTTCCGGAAGAAAAGCTGAAACATCAAAAGAAAATCCCTGAAATCATCGAAATTCGTGACTCCAAACAGTGATTCATTCGAACGGCATACAATCATCCAGAGTGTTACGTCAATTTTCATTCAGAAAAATGTCCAGACCGATCTCGTTCATAACCGGCAATGCAAAAAAATTGGAAGAAGTTGTTGCCATTTTGGGAACGACCTTCCCGCGTGAAATCGTTGCGAAAAAGATCGATTTGCCGGAATTGCAGGGTGAAATCGATGAAATTTGCATCAAGAAATGCAAGGAGGCAGCCAGACAGGTGAATGGACCGGTCATCGTCGAAGACACTTGCTTGTGCTTCAATGCGATGAAAGGGTTGCCAGGTGAGACGTTCACGGGAGGGGGTGGCTTCATTAGCCGATGAGTATATCATCATCTCCGCAGGTCCATACGTGAAATGGTTTTTGGAGAAACTTGGCCCGGATGGCCTCCATCAGATGCTGGCCGGCTTCGAGGACAAGACAGCAGTGGCTGTCTGCACTTTCGCTTATTCCACCGGCAACGAGGCTGATGACGTCGTCTTGTTCCAAGGGAAGACTGAAGGTAATTCATTAGTGATTCTCCATTCGATGCCGATCGCTAATCGTGAGTTGTTTTCATTGCAGGGAAAATCGTATCCCCACGCGGGCCTCGTGACTTCGGCTGGGATCCCTGCTTCCAGCCCAATGGCTTCGAAAAGACCTACGCTGAACTGCCCAAGGATGTGAAGAACAACATATCTCATCGG
>JANSTV010131038.1:0-17620 GCA_027564135.1 Lestremia cinerea
GACACACACCGTTTGGTTTCACATCAAATGTCGCATGCATGCCAGTGGTGCCGGTGCGGATGTCAGTGCCAGTGCCAGTCAGATGATGCTCGTTTTACATAAGAATAGCAGCTTTGCACCGATCCAACTACACCAATTACGTCGCTCCCGCAAACGTTGTCACCGCATCAATACAATCGACGTTTGAATGGGCTTTTGTGCTGTTTGACAAGCTGTTGCCGGTTGCGCCTCTGCATTTCAGATTGAAATCTCGGCAGAATCAATCCATTGAAGATGCCAGAAAGCTTTGTCCAATCGATTGTCGGGTCGGAGCTTTCACGCAATTTTCCAATTGCGTACGCGCGGACCCGATTCTCAGCCGAAAAAACCATTGCATTTCACCCGGGCTGCCGGGCTGCCGACCACTGGCTGCTGATTGAATGGTCAATACAAATTGATCGATGACACTTTAACCACTTTCTCTACACACATAAATTCGCGGCAGTATTGGTAAATCGACGATTTAAAAACTCCGTTAAAATGTTAAGTAGGTCTCGTTATTCTTTCCATATTTTTCTTTATCATTTATTGCTCACCGAGGTAACCGAACTCGCATAAACAAAGTACACATATTCAATTACACAAACACAGGCGGCCTCCCAATGGCATTCAGCCGTCGTCTGCACATCAAGCATGGAGCGTCTTCCCAAAAGAAGCAAAAAAAAAAAAAAACGAAAAAAAGACCAAACATCAATAAACACAAATGAAATGGAAAGAAGATTTTGTTTTCTTTATCGTTTTTCGTTTTCGTTTTCTTTCTTTTTTTTTTGGGTTGTCATGTCAAAAAATTGTCACACGAATATTATTCATGGCGAATCTAACAGAGCTTTGGCCGTAAATCAAATCAAAAAAAAAAAAAAAAGAAGGAAAAATGGAAAAAATTTAGAAAAAAAAAACATCATCAAAGTCATGCTCGGTGTTGAATGTGCAAACAAAAACCTTCTGCCTTTTGTGTCTCTGCGCATCATTCAAATTCAAATGTGAGTTCGAATTCAAATTTCGGATTTGAGGCGCACGTCATGTCGTTGCTTGGACGCTGTTCGGACGCTGCTTTGGCGGATGATGAATAAAGTTGTAAATCGTTAATATTTGTGGGGCATCATTGGTTTTGCATTGTCTCGAAATTGATTTTGGCCGGTACTTGGTCGGAGTTGCGCAAAAAATGATGACAGCATCTCAAAGCCGACTGGAATACTGAACTGGTCGCGCATTTTTATTATTTTATATTTTTTTGTTTTTGTTTTTTTTGTTTTTTTTTTCGCCAAAGCAAATGCATTTTGGTATTCAAATTAGAATGCCCAGTGATTGATGATCGATTTGAAAGTGTTTGCTTTTATTTTGTTGGGGAACTGGCGATAATTGTGTGCAGATCCATTGAGAGGTGGCTCCTTGTTGCGGGCATCGGAGCGCTTTCGGTTGACCGAGTCCAAGTCCAGGAGGCGAATTTCGACCTGACCATCGTGGCAATTCGACGACTGAATAATTATTGCCTTTCGATGTAACAAACTCTCGGTTATAATTACAGGCCTGTCTGGAAACCATTACATTCGTTCGAGTCTCGGCAGAGAAGGCACCATCTGTTCGGCCATGTAGCCCGGTCAATAAAACAATAGTAATGAATCAAATGTTTTTGCGCAGTGACTTGACAAGAAATTGCTTTTTCATTTCGTTTCTCGTCGCTTTTTTTTCGTTTTTCGTTTTTCGATTTTTTTTTTCTTTTTTGCGTATCATCGGATGCTTCTCTTCAGTACGCGCATCGTCATGTACTGCATCGCAACGCAGATGGGACTTTGATGAATCACATGAACTTTTGAACTAAATATTTTCGCTTTCGATGATTTTCTACTTGGAACAACATTATCATTTTAGGCGATTCATTGTTTGTAATAATCAAATGGTCGATTATTTAATATCAAGGCATGAGTCGGTCGAACGCAAATTCATTTATGCTTTCAGTTGAGGGGACACGGATTTGAGGCTACATCTGAGAGAAAGATGAGATGATTGTTGCACATTGCTTTCGTTGGTCGGAATGACGGTGATGATGATGATGATGATGATGATGATGGTGACGGTGACGCGGAGATGATGGAAAATCCCGAGAGGACAATTCACTTTTTCGAGTTGCGAGTGCTCTCCGGCAGCCCCTCTAAGTTGCCTCTTTCCGAGAATATCCAATGTTTGATTTCAACATTCCGTTGGTGAGGGCAGAGTGTTGGCGCACCAGCACCATAAGTGCTGTTTGGAGTTCGGACGGTAATCATCGACCACGGACCGATCTTTTCGGAAATGGCGATTTTTTTTCGCATCGCTTTGGGATTTTCGGTCTCTTCCGCCGCAATTGTTGTGCTTTCATTTTTCGTGAAATCTTGCAATGAGCCAGAGCCAGAGCCAGAGAAAAAGAAAGAAGGAAAGAAAAAGAAAGAAGAAGCAACAAAAAAAAACGCAGTGCGGAATTCGAGATGAATGCTTGGTTAACACTTGAAATGGAAACTGCAAGCGCGATGAGCAAGGAGCTTCAAATTGATTTCGAGAAATTCGATTTGGTCGAAATTGAAATGCCAATAAGCGGTCATTATCGATGGTGGATGTAACATTTTCGTGATGTTTGCTCAGGTCGAAATATGAAAATAAATTTGAATATTTAGAAGCGAACAAATGATATAATTTTTCTCGAACATTTGACCAACATCGCTTTTTTGTTTGGTCTTCAATCTTGTAAAGTATTTATTGCCCTCAAGATATTTGATTCGAAATTTCTCGATCTGCGCATGCGCATGCGCATCCCAGCTTTTGTTTCAAGCCAAATGGCACACAGTCACCGGCGCACTACACAGACGCATCGGCACCAAAGCGAAATGAAACGAACGACGCAAGCGAAAACGAAAATGAAATGAAAATAAAAACACAATTTTATAATTTGATTTGATTTGATGATCATGAATTGTTAGCATTTGACCATTCTCTCAAATTACATTGCGAGCTGTTGTTGCTGACTTTTTTGTGTTTGGCGTCTTTTCAATAATTATGATACGCATGTTTATGGCTTTTTATTTACATTGGTTGCGAGCTTGAGGTTTCGCTCGACGAAAGAAAAAAGAAGAAGAAAATTACGGTGATTCGGTGCTATATTGTGAGAATGATGACAACAAGTCATGCCAAATGAAATGACACCAATCGATCGGGCGAACTAAACGATCATTTAGAGGGATTTGCCAACAATGATTGCATGATTGCCGTAAAAACAGATGCAGCATCGCCAAACGGGCCGATCAATCGGTTCGCTAATGCACTGAGGCGCCCGGGATGCTGAGGGATCTCGCTGGCCGTGTGCGTAAATGTGAGGGGAGTTTTCACTTTTGCGACAATCGACAATTAATGGATTGGCAATAAATCGAATGGAGATGTCAGTGAGCTGTTGCGCAATCGAAAGTGAATTCGTCGGGCAAGAGGTTCACAGTGGCGTCTGGAAAATATGCAATTTCTGTCATCGCACCCAAACGAGAAGAAACGGTGAAAACCAAAAATAAAACAAAAACGCAAGCGTCCACGCATCATACGTCACAAGCTCGCGACTGAGTTTTCCTTTTTTTCGCATCCGTTCCACCGACGATGCGTGCCGATGCCCATCGGTGTGATCGCGTTGAATCGACTTGCAATGGCCTGTACTCAATGGAGTGATGAAATTTATCATTTTTTACTTGCCGGCTTTGCGTGTCACTGCATAATGAAACATCAGAATGAAGACAAAAAAAACTCTTGTTAATGCGATAAATTTCGGTTGCTCATGAGCCTGTGTCCCACAAAGGAATCCTCTCGATAATGCGATGGTGTTTCGACACACCGCCGCAGAGACAGAGACCGAGGTGCAGGCAAGACGACGGCGGTGCCAGGAGAGATCATCCGAAAAATTTCATTATCGCTATCAGTGTCATCAGCATTGGCAGCATCTCTGCGTCAAGCCATGCAGTTCATCAGCACGATGTAGGTGTGCGCAGGTATGTGTGTGAAATTGTGCGAGCTGAACATCGCCCGTGCAGATTGGTCAGCCTCAACTAATGATCGGTTTGGCAGTTGCGCAGTGGGGCAATCACTATATTAAACGAACCCGAGCCTATGCTTGACTACAGTTCGATTTATGATTCAAAGCCGCTCACAAAAATAACATTTTTGGCGTCTGCTTTGGTCATTGCAGGAGCTCATTGTTCAAAGTTTCAAGTGCATTAGTTTGTTTGGTTTGAAAATTCGTGCAAGATGAAGATTGTTTCGGTAAGGATTGGAAAACGAATTTGCGTCGATTGAGTGACTGATGGATTGCATTTTGGTTTCATGTGAAGGCTTTAATAGTTGGAACGTTGATGTCAGTGGCAGCCAGACCTCAGTCGGGCTACAACTACAATGCGCCAAATCGTGGATATCAAGGCAGCAATTCGATCGGTTCATTCGGAGCCGCATCCAGCAGCTTTGGCGGCAGCGGTTATGCTGCCCCATCAACCCATTTAGGGAGTTTCATTAGCAATGGAGGCCCGATTGGTGGTGGCCAGGTTACCAGCGGATCTTTCGGCAGCAGCAGCAACTTCATCGGGGGTGGTCAAATCAGTGCCCCAATCAGTGCTCCAATTAGTGCTCCAATCAGTGCTCCCATTGGTGGATCATTTGGCGGGGCTTTCAGCCAAGGCAATGTCGGCGGTTTCGGTCAGAGCAATATCGGATTAGTAGGCAGCAGTAGCAGCTCCGGATTCAGTGGCTTCAACACCGCTCCCCAACAAACTTTGATCCAGAAGCATGTGCGTATTTTCCTCCATAATCGGGTCGCATCAACTAATCCGCTCATTCATTTCAGATCTACGTCCATGTTCCACCACCGGAGCCAGAGGATATCACCCCAATCCGTCAAATTGCAGGCGGCGTTGCCCAGAAGCACTACAAAATCATCTTCATTAAAGCTCCATCGGCCCCATCGCCAAGCCAACAGCAAATCGCACTGGCCGCTCAGAACCAAGAAAAGACCATTGTCTATGTTTTGGTGAAGAAACCAGACGATTTGGCCGACCTGAAATTGCCAACAGCCATTCCGACGCAACCCAGCAAACCGGAAGTGTATTTCATCAAGTACAAGACCCAACGTGAATCGAATGGAAATGTCGGAATCGGAGGACCGAATGTGGCCCAACCAACGGGATTGGGTTCAGTTGGCATCAACACGAATGTCATCGGCTTGAATACTGAGCAAAGCAGCAACTCTGTGGTTTCAGTCAATTCCGGTGCCAATCTCGTTGGTCCAAATGTTAGCAGCGGATCCAGCGGTATTCCAGGTAAATGTATTTCCTGTTATATATTTTGCGTTGAGCTCGGCAATTGACTATAGCCGCGGCATAGTGATTAACTGAGTCAGAGTCGATTGTAACTCTTCTCATCAATTACTTCTTTCGGGCTTGATCACGATGGAAAATCTGCTTGCGAGTCGATTCATTGATGATAAGCAAATACCGAAACACGACCGCCGCGGGTCACAATCATTGATTGATCTTCCCAGGTCAAATCAAACCAATCAGCCGGTAATCACTGTCGATCGTACATCTGAAGGTGTGCGTGGTCAGAAGTTCGATCGTCATAATGCTAACGGATAAGTATGAGCTGCTCATCAAATTGTGACCGTTCAGACGAAATCCGACACAATTGTCGGCTGAGCACGAAAAAAAAACAAAAAAACAAAGCAAAAACCATTGAGAAAACAATAACGAATTACATATCGATCGCAATCGTGGAATTAGCCGAAAATCGTCGCGAAACTTTCACTCTTCTCTTTTGTTGCGCGTCTATTGTTGTCACTGCTGTGTTTTGGGTGAAAATCAATTAATCACCCAATCAATCAATCCATCATGGATTTCGGTTATATCACGCGGCTGCTTAGGGAAGATCGATTGTCTCGCACCAAAGCACCACATGCTAATTATGAGAGATTCACGGCAAAGTGCTTTAATGAGCGGACCCAAATGGGCGATCACGTCTGCGGTGTGTCGCTCCTTTGGATATTGATTCAACGATCGAATTAAGTCGAATTGGGCGCAAAGCAACAGTGTTGTTTTGTGTTGCATTGTTGCTGTGATCATTATTTTCAAATTGCCTCCAAACGAATATCTCGAGCGCGGCAAAAATACTTTCAGTGTTTGCAGACACATTAACGCATTCTGATGCCTATGCCAATGTCAAGAGCGCACACCCAGATAACTTTCCTCGGTGCGCTATTTAACAATTGTTTGCAGATTTTGGACGGCCGGTGACAGTGTGATACTTTTCATTCATTGAATGTTTGTCGAGCCGCGTCACACTTCTCTAACGGTCCGCCCGCTTGTCTGGCGAACAAAATAAATTTATACCAATTTGAGTTAATATTTGTCGATGAATTTGAGAAGAAAAAAACAAATCGGTTTCAGCTTTCGTTCGCTCGCTCGCTCGGCTTTGCCGTGTGGTCTGCGGTCTTTGAGGATGATTTGGATCAGCGCGTCATCTGCGCCATGCGGATCACCTCTCGCGACCGCTTAGAAAGTCGATTGTTTTCGTCAATAAATTATCGCAATTATGACATTCGATCAGCGCCAGCGCAATTCATGAGCCGCTGTTATATATCACCGTTAATGGCTCCATGCCATTCATGCCATGCTAATTGCATCAAATTCAATTCAAATGCACGATTCACTCCTAATCGGTGTCCGCTTGAGACTGATTCATGGAATTTCTTTTCATATATTATTGAAGTGAATGAGTGTTGCGCTGCTCCATGCGCTGTCATTCATGCCATTCAAAAGGAAACAAATGCAAATGAATGAGCGCAATCTGCAGTCAATCGATTGCCAAACACACTCCCAGTTCACCTGTCGAACTCCTTTTAAAACTAGAAGCTTTTATTTCAGTTGGAATCAATGTGCCGTCACCACAATACGGACCACCCGGCCACTCAGCCCCATACTAAACAATGAGATTAAATGCAACAGCAGCAGCCGGCACGCCAATTGTAAATAAGTTTGGAGGTAAATTATGAAACATCCATTCGTAGGTAATTTATTTTAATAAGCGCTAGTTAATCTCATCAAAATCACTTCGATGTGACGAACGAAATCAGTGAAAATTTATGTTTTGTTTTTCTTTCGGAATAGTTTCCATTTTATGTCAAATGTATCAAATGTGTCAAATGTATGAAATAAAATTTTACGGTGACAAACATTTCGGCTTTGAGTCTGTCCTCCCTTTTCCTCTGGTATCGACTGCCGCCAACAAATCTCAACTCTTCAACTCTCCTGGTTCTGAATGCCTTTCAACCGACCCGCAGCTTACTGGTCCGCCTTTCAACAGAATACGATTTGGAAAGAGAAGCCCAGCCCGATTCAATTGTCTCCTGGAATCGATCTGCTGCACGGTGTCGATCGTCAATAGAGCTCATTTTCCTTCTCAATCTCATTTCTTCAAGCTCAAGTTGGTAAACGAAATTTGAAAATCGTTTTCAATTTTGCTTCCATTTTCATCGGTCGATTCCCTTAACATCCTCGTTATTCACTTGCTTCAATCAAGCAATCGAGTCCGGATAGAATTTTCTCCTGACAACTTTTCAACTCTTCATCGCTTTAGCTCTTGTTTATTGCTGGGCTTGTTGACTGCATACTTTCTGGCGTACTAGTCGGTGGTCGGCCAACGACCAACGACGATGGTCAACTCAAAGCACGGCCAGTCTGATTCGAGCGAGTCATTTCGGCGGGAGAGTGTTTAATTATTTTGACATCACGCCGGATCATGAAGTGATCTGGCGAAATCTCGAGAGGTAGGAATTGAGTCGCATCGAAATAGCTAATGTTTAGTCAATATTTAGTCATTCCTCAATTTCTTTGCACAGGCACTGCAAACAGACAGCAGTTTCTTTCATTCCGCAGACCAAGGAGCTAAAATTGGTCTACGGACCGCAAATATTCATATTCATTTTCATTTCAATTTTAGCAACGAACTCAGGGATCCGTTTTGACTATTGGATTCCACCGGAAAGTCGGAATGCTCATTCAAATCAAGGCTACTTTTCAGATTGATTAATACATAAATGCAAAAATGTCGAAAAACTCGAAGGAAGGATCTTGTCGACCAAGTAAATGTTATTATTCAATCAACCAAGAAGTACAAAAAGAAAACATGATGATGCTGCCATCGAGCTCCGGATTATATGTAAAATTTCATAACTTTTTTTATTCATTTTTTTTAATAAAAGAATCTCCGAGCAACCAGCAATTACGAGTTTCCTTCTGATTTGTCGTCTAGGTCTAAATCGTTCAGTTCCTCGTCTAGTCCATCCAGGTCCTCGTCCAAGAACAAGTTTTCATTGAATGGAGTTGCATCGACTACATCTTGTTGTGACTCATTGCTGGCCGTTGCCTCAGCTTCCGCTTTCAGGCGATCCTCCACGGCAATAGTACCAGTTCCGTCAACCTAAAATCGAGGCCAGTTGTGAATACCCTTTGGATCTGGATCATCCGTCGCAATCGAGACATTACCTCACGTGCATCCAGCGCCAGTTGCTCCAAGTCCAGTTCCTTGTATTCGATGACTTGGTCGGTGTCGTCATCATCCTCACGATCGTACATGTCAAAGGCTGCGTCGCCGTCCTCGATTGGACCATCATCAACCAAATCGGGATTGAAGCTGAACATTTCTCTGCCCGAAATGCCAAATTGTTTGCCAGCCTTGTAGTCCTTCTTCTTTTGCTCCTCATCTTTCGCAAGTCTTTCCTTCTTCTCGTGAATCTTCCGTTTTTTCCACGCCAAGAACGTGTCTAATGTGACTTTCGTCTGGAATAATCGTAAGAATGGCCGAATTCATAAACGGTTTCTGAACTACTCCTCTCCACTTCATGAATTGAACTGACGGTGAAGGTCCGTGTCTCGATCACTTTCAATAATTCTCTTCGGTCGCGATGATTGCGACCGGCCATGTAATAGAGTGATCAGAGACTCATGAACCAAAGCCAAATGCAACTTACCAAACTGGATCCTAGAGCGTTCCGTTCCCTCTCAATAAGATCAACTAGAGAGATTTCCGGATCCTTCATGTTGTCCATTTTCTTCTTATCACGTTTCAGAACATAGCCTTGAGGCAGTGCATGCCGGTAGATGCATCTTTCGCCATTTGGACATTCCCAAAACCATCCGTACTTTGATTTCTCGACAGCTTCCAGGAAAAATTTGCAGATCTGAGGACATCGAAACAGTTGCAAAATGAAAATAACGTGATCAACGCTGCCGAACTGATTGACTCACAATGTCTGTAGTCGGTTTTCGTTTCTCGTCGCCATGCTTCTGGTCCACAACCTCAGCCAATTTCTCATCGTTCCAATTGTCCATTGTGTCGTTTTCATCGGCATCGCGCATATCCACGTACATTGATCGTTTCTCGACTTTACGCTCAACGGTCAAATCGTGCGAGAATTTGCATTTGTCACCTTTGGTACACTGGCCGGCTTTAAAGAAAGCGCACACCACCGATTTTGGATCCGTGCCCTTTTCCACCTTTTGCGCTTGAACGGGCCTTCAAATATAGAAACAATTGCGTCATCAACTATGGATCATCCGAATTAACAGCAAAACTACGTACCGGAACAAAGCAATCATCTCCTTCTGCTCCTTCAGCTTCTTTTCCTTTTCATCCTTCTTGGTGCCTAAAGCTCCTAGCGGATGCTGTCCCCCACTTTTCACTTGCTTTTCAACTTGAGCGATGAACTTTTGATTTTTGGCTCCTTTCTTGTTCTTCAAGCCGAAAGTTTTATCCTGAAAACATGATTCGATTAGAATAGCGGCCACCAATTGAGTCAATGCTCCCAAATTGAGGCAATTTGCCACTGATTGATGCGAATATTTCGATTCCTAACCTCAATGATTTTCTCCTTCTTCTTCGTTTCCGTCTTCTTGCTGGCTCCAGAATTCGTTTTCTTGGGCGGCATTTTGCAATCGATGGAATTTCCAATTCGTTAACTATCGCCGGAGAAAATAGATACGTGCAAATGAAAATGATTTAAATTTCTTCCAGTCAAAATTCAAATAATGAAAATGTGGCACACACACCGCACTATATGAGAGATGCTTCGCACTGACTTTTCGATGACAGTTCGTTGCGGCGAAATGTTTTGCGGCGAATTTTAGTTTCATGTCTATTGCGGCGAACCGTTTGTCTTTGAATAGAAGCCGTTTGGGAGTTTCTGCTTAGAGCAGCGCCAATTGCAAGCGCTCGGAGGGCAAATTGGCTCGATGGCCAAGCGATGCATTGGCGAATATTTCAGTCTTCGATTTGGATGATTTCTATTGAATCTTTCAAATATTCCCTATGAATTCAGCAAATGCATTGAGCAGTACATCTTTTCGCCTTCCGGCTAATTTTATTATTTTCATTTAGAGCGCGCGATTGCTTACGAAAAAACAGGAGGGCAGGGGCCTCAAAGATTGCTGATGGAAATTCTGTCTTCAATTTGGCATTGCTTATCCAAAAAGTCAAACGACCTTTCCAGTCGATAATGACGCATTTGTCGCTCTTTGATGAACCGAAAACTGACAAATCAAAACAATAGTGCACTGTCGAATCAATACAAATCAGCTTTCCAAGAAAGTGTGACACATCGAAGATTTGCGACAAATTTCACACATCGATTTGTTGAACATTTGAGATCTGATCTGTGCACACAATACTTGTAAACAACTCCGGGCCCAGTAGAAAGATCAGAAGTCGTGTGACTGACCGAGAGATATCCTTGGACGGAAAGCGCGCTCGGTACGGAATGGAAGAAAACAAGTGAATACGTGGAATTGATGCGAACGCTCTGTCGTCCACGTCCGAAGGCGATAATGTTTGCATCGAAAAATTACCCGAAATGAAGTACAAAAAAAAAAACAAAATTAAACGCAAAAAATGAAAAGAATGAAAAGATGACAAAAAATCGAGAAATGACATAATCGGACTACGCATACATTGCGTTTCCACGAATCTCAGACGGTGAGGGTCGAATGTTCAACAAACATCAAAATGCTAATTAACCCTTGAGAGGCTCTTTGACTGATCGCAGCCATGGTCTTCTGCAAGCTCTCAGTTGGGAAATTGTGAAAATTGCTTGCTACATTTCAGAAATGGAATCTGTCTCTATGTCTGATGCCTGAGATGCCTCTACTATCTACACGCAAGGACCAATCGAATCCGGGCATCAAATGATCGCCAATTCATCGGCACGAGGGTTAGAAACGAATTCAATGCAAAACAGCAAATCGATATTCATTACATAATTCGAAAGCGAGAGCACCAGATAACGGCTACTTTAAATGCGAAAGAGACGACAGTGATTGTTTGCTTACGAGCATTCGAAAAAAGACGAAAAAAATGCAAAACGGAATATATCAACTCTCATAATCACCGCTGGAGCCACTGGTGATTTCGTTTAAAACCGATCGAGCCGTTTTCATAGCATTTCAGTCGTTTGTTGGCTATTCGTTTGAGCACAGTGCCGTTGCTGGAAAAGATTAACTGTTTGTGTCCGCTTCGAACCGATACGAAGTTAGTGAATATAACCGATCATAGTCGATATGATTGACTCCAAGCGAATCCTCGGCGCAGGATTTCTCGTCCTCGCCATTGGCGTGGCATCGATGTCCGCGCAGCTGCTGCAAAACCGTGGCGCTGGAGCTGGTGGCCAAAGCAAAGTCGTCTGTTTGTACAACTCAACGAGCTTCCTGCGAGAAGGTATGTGTTGTCTATTCCTTTTTCGACGCTCGAGACGCTTCCTGCTTTTCCATTTTCAATTTCTTCTCCTTCGAATCGAATCGCGCGGAATGCATTCTAAGAGACGAGCCATTCAGAACGTGATTTCAATTCTAATGGAAAAATGAGTCGTTAATTCAATTATCACAAGCGATTGCAGGAAGAGGTTAGCCATTTGAGGTTATCGAGACTCTACGTGGACCAAATAAATAACTCGAGCGGCACAGATATTGTGAGCAATCGGTCACAAGACCTTGATCACTCCATTGCGGTTTATCAATGCTGAGAAATTTCTGAGAACGAATTCTCTGAGGTCATTCGGAACCGAATTTGAAAGATCTCGCTGATAACATGGCCAGAATGAGGATCACATTTCGCAATGATTCATCCGCACGGGATTTCGGACCATCCGGCAATCTTGTTGTTCTGAAACCGGTAAACTCAAAGCAACTCAATGAAATCCGTTCGCTGTGACTAGATGCATGAAAAAATATTTCAAGGCAGATCGGCTTTTCGTTCGAGCTGCTTGATAATTCGAATTTGAACGACAAAAAAAAAACGAAAAAAACAACAAAAAAACTCAGTCGCAGACAATTCCATTTATCTTCTACGTGATCGCAAATCTGTGTATTGCTTATTTTAAATATTCAATGATGTGGTTGACACATCAACAAGTACTTTGACAAGGTCAAGCATTGTTCGGAGACAAATTTATTTATCGGCGTTTGCGAAGAAAATGGCTCCTGCTGTTTGAGTCACCAATTGCTACCTGAGCTCTAAGAATGACCGGTCGTTTAGCGCTGAGAGCTCAAATGAATCTTAATGACTGACGCCAGTCGTTATTCATCGCATCGCACAATGGAGGCGAGAGCACTTATTTTTCGTAATGAGGTTGACCGCCAATTAGCCAATTGATTCGACTTGAAATGTGATCTTGTTTACTGCGCTGCTACGATTTGATGCGTTCAAATCTTCGCTGACCGGAAGATTTGATTAAATTTGCTCCATCCAGTCGCGCCAAAAAGGCCGTAAGCAATTTTTAGGATGAAATTAAAGTATAAAAAACACGACACAAACGATGTGTTGTTCCGACCTTTCTTGCCGAAAAGTATGCGATTAAGGCAATTCAGCACGTTCATTAAAAATGTTAATGTCGTTCGGACCAGCGAATTTGTGTCTTTTTGCATCCACCATTAGCTAATGAACGTGGCTCACGTCGTCCGGAATGTATTGATTGATGAAAAATTGCTAAATTATTTCGAAATTTATTCGTTCGCAGGTTTCGGCAAACTTGTGCTCACCGACTTGGAGCCGGCTATCCAGTTCTGCAACTATGTCGTATACGGCTGGGCTGGCATTGATCCCGGAACTCACAAATTGAAGTCGCTTAACGAGAACTTGGACTTGGAGACTGGCAAAGGTCACTACCGTCTGATCACCCAGCTGAAACGTAGATATCCTGCAACGAAATTCTTGTTGGGTGTTGGCGGCAACGCCGATCCAAACAGCGCAGCATATTTAGAGACAGTGGAGACGAATGAAGCACGGACGGCATTCATCAACAGCGCTTACACATTGTTGAAGACATACGAATTCGATGGTTTGGATCTTGCGTGGCAATTCCCACCAAATAAACCAAAGAAGCTGCGCAGTACATTGGGTGAGTGTTGTTATCTTATTTGCAGCTTGACTAAGAGCTGAATGGAATAACGAAATGGCTTCTCGCATTAGGATCCTACTGGTACAGTTTTAAGAAGACAATTGGTGCCGCTGGAAAGCCATTGGACGAACGTGCTGCTGAACACAAGGAAGGATTCACAGCACTCGTGCGGGAATTGAAGAACGCTTTCAGACACGACCAATACGTGTTGTCATTCACCCTTTTGCCAAACGGCAACACAACGTGTAAGTTAGCAACGGCTTCTGCTTCCTGCTACCGAGTCTCATGTCTCACTTTCATCTCTTCCGCAGTGTTCGTGGACGTTCCAAATGTCATCAACAACTTGGACTTTGTGCAATTGGCCGCATATGATTTCCTAACTCCCGCCCGCAATCCCGAAGAAGCTGATTTCACAGCCCCGATCTATGAGTTGAACGAACGTAATCCTCTGCATAACATCAATGCTGTGGTAACTGAATGGACATCACACCAAGCACCACCATCCAAGCTTTTGGTTTGCATCCCAACATTCGGTCGCGCATGGAAATTAGAGTCAAGTTCTACCGCAACCGGTGTCCCACCAATCCTCGAAATCAACGAACCAGCCCCCGCAGACATTCAAACTAAGGAAGCTGGTCTGTTCAGCTGGCCAGAGGTGTGCAGCAAATTGCCAAATCCGAGCAACCAATTCTTGAAAGGTGACTTGGCCCCATTGCGTAAAGTGAACGATCCAACCAAACGTTTCGGAAGCTACGGTTACCGTTTGCCCGACGCTGATGGTAAATTCGGCCTTTGGGTCTCCTACGAGGACAAGGACACAGCTGCAAACAAGGCCGGTTACGTTGTCTCCAAGGGCTTGGGAGGTATTTGCATCCACGAGTTGTCTTTGGATGACTTCCGTGGCGCCTGCGAAGGTGAAAAATTCCCAATTCTGAGAGCAGCTAAATTCCGCGTCCAAAACTAAGCAACAATGATGTGTCATTGCCTCATCTTTTTTTACAATTTATAACGCATCAATAAAGAGAAGAATCTATCAATAGCGACGTGTCATCCCAGTTAGTTCCCCATTCCTTCAATCCAATGTTTGTTGAAGCAAATACCGCCTTGAGTCAACAATCGCGTAGGAGAAGGCGATAGACAGAGTCATTGCTCATCTCCTGCCATTTCTAAGAAATCGTCTCATTAACACCCTCATTCCAGACCAGATTATCTTTCAATGACATTTGCGGTCATTAGACAGGCAGCCCATAGCCAGTGAAAATTACAACTCATTACTGTCACAGTCGCATCAGAGCTAATGGAAAGTGCTTATGGAATCTATTACGCCCATCACAAGCACGCTCCATCAATTTCCATGCATTCGGTTCTTCGTCTGCAACTGGACATGATTTCATCAGTTTTTTTGTTTGGAGCATTTGAATATCGTCTGATGACCAACGAAATATTGCAGTATTCGGAACAGCCCCTGCGCGTATCAGATAAAAGAAACGAAGGACGCCTTTTGTATGACTCGCCGCTTCATCTGATGCCATCGGGGTTCTTTATGGTGAATTATCGGTAATTTGAAACGACAGATAACACAAGAGCAAGTCATACGAGCCCGTTCGCGCGATATCGTGTGAGCTATTTTTCAAGGGCAAAGCTAAGACCCGTCGCCTGAGATGTCTAAATAGGCAATTCCGCACGAATAACATGCAACATATGTGGATGAAGAAGAATTTCATGTTCTACTTTGACAGAAACTCCACAACGCATCAATGGTCGAATCCAGAAAGATGAAAATATGCTTATTGGGAATATGCGAAACGTCTTGCAAGCGTGCTCGAATGAATAGATGTACGTACGGACACACACGCGGCACACAATTCGGATGAAATCCCGTACAGTCATACACACACACACACCCATGCACATATCTACATGTCCACATGAGCACATGTACACACAATCACACGCTCACTCACGTACACACACACACACACACGCACACACACACACACACACACACACACACGCACACTCATACAGACAATACACTGCGAATAAATACAATCCAACGAAACATTTAAAAGGCCGACAAGATGTAAGAGAAAAAAAAATGGTTCCTATTAGTTCGAAAAACAACACACACACGTTTCGAGTAAACACAAACTGAATACCTTATGGCCACAATATTGCAGTCACAAACTGACGTAAATATTCGACAAATATTCACAATTCCATTAGATATTAAAAAACGTGAGTGCTCAAAGACAATCAATTGGATAGAAATTCGGTGTAAATCTTCGGTAATTGCATTCTTCGCTTGTCCACCACCATATTCGACAGTCGAACAATTTTCGGGTCATTTTATGCGTATTAATTCGATCGATTATCGAATATTTTAGCTTCTGTGCGACACGAATCCAGTTGAACTATTGCGGAAGGGGATTTTCCACTTTTCGGCCATTCAAATAAATCTCTATTCGTTCATGAATTGATCCAAGGCTCGGGCCAGCTAATAGTGTTTGCCATTCATTCCCGTGAATTGGCTTGTATGTCGTTGTGTGTCATGCTATCACGAGACGTAGTGAAACAACAACTTAGCCCATTGGCCATTAGCAATAACACCAATCGTCTCTCTCCCTCGACGAAAACTGAAAACTTGAATGCATTTCACATTCGATATTCAAATGACACTGCTGAATGATAAGATAATTCGATTCGAAAACATTCCTAACGCGATTAGATTTTCTGCAAGACCTTTTCGAAACGTGAATCCATTTCGTTGAGCGAATGAAAGTCATTTCCGAATAGAATGCTTTTGGCTTGAGTGTTCAGTGCAAACACGGATGTAGTGTTGCTACGACAAAAAATACGAGAACCAAAAGAGAAAAAAAAAACAGAAGGAGAAGAACGAGAAGAAAATTTCAAACAAAATCGATCCTCCTTCAACTGGGGATGGTGAGAGGTTTCCAGCAAACAATCGTTTTCATCTCTTGATATTCACTTTTCAGATAGCAATTAAAGGCTCGGGCACAAATTCTCAGAAATCAAACCGGTTGGCATCCATAACTCCATACGAGATCCACGCAAGCTCAACGAGAGAACGAGAAAAGCATTTGCATTGAATCGAAATGGCAATGACAACATTCGCGGCGAAAAAAACGCCAATCACGGACGATTACGAGATCACAAATACAGTATTGGGATTAGGAATCAATGGAAAAGTAGTGCAGTGCTCAAACCGTCGAACGGATCACAAATATGCGTTGAAAATCCTGCATGATAACCCGAAGGCTAGGCGAGAGGTGGACCTGCATTGGCGAGCAAGTGGATGCCGTCACATTGTCAACATAATCGATGTATATGAAAACACATATAGTGGCCAAACATGCTTCCTGGTGGTTATGGAATGGTGAGTGAATTCGAATGGAACGATTGCTGGTCAGCTAACAGTCTCCTCCACATTCTTTGCAGCATGGAGGGAGGTGAACTTTTCCAGCGTATTCAAGAGCGTCGAGAGAGCCCATTTACAGAAAGAGGTCAGTATTTCGCCAGTGGCGCAGCCTCAGTAACTCGATATTTCCTCAGATTGGTTGATAGCTGGCTCCCTGCATGAAATTTCCTCTCGCATTTGTTTTTTTCATGAGAGGAAGTGAGAATCGATGGGCCATAACTTAACGCTTAGGCATGCCTTGAGCACTGGCCAAATTCGGGAAAGTGGAAGAGAATCCCTCTAATGGTCGTCCTCCACCATCCCCACCTCAAATTTTTCACTGCTAAATTATCCTCTCCTTCTCATCGATTACAGAAGCAGCCCAAATAATGCACGAGATTGGAGATGCAGTGAAATACCTGCACGATCGAAACATCGCTCATCGAGATTTGAAGCCAGAAAACTTGCTATATATCTCGCCAGAACCAAATGCAACTCTGAAATTGACTGATTTCGGTTTTGCGAAAGAGACCTTGATCAAAGATACATTGCAGACCCCTTGCTACACGCCGTACTACGTTGCGCCAGAGGTGAGTTGTGAAGCAGCCATTCCAGATCAGGACAGAAATCATTCATAGCTTCTCGAATTTGCAGGTGCTGGGACCGGAAAAGTACGACAAGAGCTGTGATGTTTGGTCGTTAGGTGTCATCATGTACATCTTGATGTG
>JANSTV010131149.1:0-17619 GCA_027564135.1 Lestremia cinerea
AAGGAATCCCGACAAAATGACGGTCGATTCATTTGTAACGTTTGACTCAAGCTAGAACTAGAACGAAGATGGACTTGGGGAGAAATGAAGGAAAAATAATATTGATAAATTGACCTAACGGGGTGACCAGCTGTGCCACTCGTGTGACGGAAAAAAAACACACGGATTTGTATTTAAACTCGGACAAGATTGAACTGGATTTGGGGATCTATAAGCTGGTTGAGACGTTGGAGGGACGTCGATCGAGTTAATTGATCGATCTCTACATGGCCGCATTGTCATCCGCCATCGAGTGATCAGGTTGATCGTAGAAATCTAGTAGTAAACGTTCCAAGTATGGCATACACAGCGTAATGTCGTCACAATCCGCTTTCATGCGATCCAATTGTGAATAGAACTCGTTCAGTCTTTGTTCCCCGAGGTGTATGGCGCCCAATTTCAACGAAGCCAAACAATGATATGACAATATCTTGAAGAACTCATAAATGCAGGAAATCTCCCAGCTGACAATTTGCTCAAACATTTTTTTGTTCCGACACAATCATTTTTTATTGTTCGGCATTCCCACGAGAAAAGTAAACGATTTGAAAATCCGTTCCACGCGGAATCTGCAATATCGACTACGAAAAATGAAATTTTCTCATCGGTTTGCAGATGGCGTATGTGGACGCATCGAGGAACAAAAGACTGAGTTGACATTTGAACTCAGTTGATTGATTGCTAATAAAAAAAGCATTTGGCATCGCAAAATAATCTCCGGGAAGAAAATTGGAAAAAAGAAATGTCTTCATTGAAATTGATCACAGCGGCAGAGGCGAATGGCACCATTCCGGTCCGAAAATACAAGTGCCAGCGGACCGGAATGACGATTGTAATTGGCGAGGTTGAAGGGCCGCTGGTGAATGGGCATTTGACCGTAGGTAACAAGCCGGCTCGATCCATTCAGTGAAATAACTTGCCTTGCATAATCACACATTTCGTTTTCAGTGACTGAGGCTCACGACGACGACGGATTGCCGCACACTTTGGAGCATTTGATCTTCCTCGGATCGGAGTCGTATCCGTACAAAGGTGTGTTGGATTTGCTGGCGAATCGATGTTTGGCATCTGGTACGAATGCCTGGACGGACACCGATCACACTTGCTACACGGTCAAAACGGTCGGGAAGGATGGCTTTCTGGAGCTGTTGCCCATTTATTTAGACCACATTTTGTATCCCACTCTTGCGGTGCGTATTCAATCGTATCCATCGGCGACAATGCGTCAATAATTAGTGGACTTCGCTTTCAGAATGCCGGGTTCATCACTGAAGTGCATCACATATCTCCCGATGGTGACGACGGCGGTGTGGTCTATTGTGAGATGCAAGGCCGCGAGAACAGCGGTGAATCGAAGGCAATCTTGCAATTAATCCGATTAGTTTATCCAAATTGTGGATATTCAGCCGAAACCGGTGGCATCATGCACAATCTGCGCACGAGCACCACCAATGAGAAAGTTCAGGCCTACCATGCGGCTTTTTATCGGCCGGAGAATCTAACCATCATAATAACAGGCCAAGTGAAAATTGAGGATGTGGAGAAAGCCTTGTTGCCGATCGAAGAGAAAATTCTACAAAAAGTAAGCCGCACTCGCACACTCGAAACAACTCAAACTAAACAGTTCCGATTGCAGGGAAATCAAGGAGAATTTGTGCGACCTTGGCGGACACCGATCGAGCCATTGGCTGGATCGGAAAATGTGAAAATTTTCTATCCTTCCGATGAGGAAGATTGTGGACTGATCAATGTGGGATGGCGTGGTCCATTGTGCTCAAAAGAGAACCGCGATCTCACCGCTTGTTCAGTGCTGATGCGATATTTCTCTGAGACGAGTGTGTCACCGTTGCAACGTGAGCTGGTCGAAATCGACGATCCTTACGCAAGTCACGTTTCCTACAACATCATCGAGAACTACGAGTCTCTGTTGTATTTCTCGCTGGAGAATGTCCCGTTGGAAAAGATCGATTCGGCTTTTGGCAAACTGAAAACGGTCTTGGACAACATTGCCTGTGGAAATGAGCGCATTGACATGACGCGCATGAACAACATTCTGGAGCGAATCATTTTGGAATATTTCAGCAACTTGGAGAGCAATCCACATGCGTCGATTGCTTATTCAGTGATTGGAGACGCCATTTATGGCGAGACTGAGGACGATGTGAGTGTTTGATGGATGCGGGCGAAGTGGAGCCGTGGTGACTTAAGAGAAGCAATTCCTTTTCAGTTCTGTATTCGACTGAATGTCGGCAAACAAATCAAATATTTGACCACCAAAGACGAAGAGTTCTGGGTGAACTTACTGAAGAAGTACTTTATCGAGGTGAGTGCAAGTGCAAAACTATCCGAAGATCAACGGATTAATGAAAATTTGGACAGGGAAAACATGTGGTGGTTCGAGCTGTCCCAAGCATCGCTGAACAACAACGTATGTCGAAGGAGGAAGCTGCTCGCATCGAAAGGCAGCGAAGTGATTTGGGTGCCGACGGATTGGCACGCAAAGCGGAAGAATTGAATCACGCCAAGGCAACCAATGAAATTCCACCACCACCGGAGATGTTGACGCAAGTGCCGATTCCGGATGTGTCGAATATCAACTCGTTACCTTCGACCATTTACGAGCGCAAACACTCGAACGACGTTGCCGCTGCTGAATACCCGGCAAGCTTGAATTTGGAGAAATTCCCGATGCAAGTCACCGCCTGCGACATCGACACCGAATTCGGCTACGTAAGTTCAAGCACGACATTCCCATAAGCTTCATCCATTCTGAACATTTTCTATTGGCAGATCATGGCCTACATCAACACAAAGACGCTTCCTTTGGAATTGCGGCCATATTTGCTATTGTTTCTCGAACTGATAACCGAATCGCCGATTCGCCGCCCCGAAGACAACGTGCTGATTCCTCACGAGGAAGTTGTTGCCGCCTTGGAATCGGACACAGTCTCGTTGCGGACCAGCTTGGGTCTAGAATCGACGAAACAATTCAGCTGCGGTTCATACTCCCACACGGCGGTGCTGATGATCAGCGTCGACTACAACAAGTACGTTCGAGGCATTCAATGGGTCGTTGACTTGCTACGAAATACCGAATTCACGGTTGATCGAATCCGAGTGTGTGGCGCCAAAATCTCCAACGCTGTTTCCCAAGCGAAGCGTAATGGTAATGCGGTGACTCACGATCTGCTGAAAGCCATGTTTTATGCACCCGAAACGAATGTTCGCATCTGTTCGCTAATCCATCAGCATCGATTCCTCAATTCCCTGCTCGAGAAGCTCGATAATGAAGAGCACGCGAAGGCAATCATCAACGATTTGAACCGCTTGCGTGCTGAACTAGTGACACCGAATCGCCTGAGCCTCTATGTGGCTGCCAACTGGAAGAAAACCGTCAAAGCAAACACCAGCGACTTGATCGAACCGTGGGCCAAGGTCTTCGAGGACGGTGCCGTCTTCAAGTGAGTTCAATCCACGAGTGATTCACGTTTGTTGGTTTATTCATTCGAAATTTTCAGCGAGTCGCAAGTCGAGAGTCCACAGCCGGACTACCTTCTTCGAAAATCCGTCGTCTCACCGAGTTCCGTGCTGGGCATGGGCTGTGTGGAAAGCGCCTTTTTGTGCCACGCTGTCGTTTGCCCGATTGACATCCACCACGACTCTTACATCCCACTAATGCTCTTCATGCAGTACTTGACCCAGTTGGAAGGGCCATTCTGGCGTGAGATCCGCGGTCAAGGTCTGGCTTACGGCTACAACATGTACCTCAATGATCACGAACAGATGCTATACTTCACGTTGTATCGTGCTACGAATGTCACGGCCGCTTTCAAGCAGTTCAAGCGAATTACGGTCAGTTGATTTTGGCGATTTTTTCGCGACAAGCTCAGAGGCTCATTTTTCGTTCAATTTCACAGGAGGCTCAACTCACCCCGGACGCCAAATGGGAGCCCGAACTCTTGGATTCAGCACGAAGCTCATTGATCTTTGAGTACGTGGAACGTGAACGCTCCATTCACGAGGTCATTCTTCAGAACTTCATATCGGCCTGCTTCTACAAGACGAAACGGATCAGCGATTGGAACCGGAATAACATCAAGGTGCGGTGAATTCATGAAAATCCTCGGCAGTGAGAAATTATCCAGTCGTTCTGTCCACAGAAAATCAATCAAGTGACAACCGAACAGATGACAACAGTTGGACGAGAATTCGTTAAGGATCTCTTCTCATCGGCTGCCAAAACAGCAGTCGTTTGTCATCCAGACAAAGCCACTGAGGTTTCTAATGAGTTCAATCAACTCGGCCTGAACGTTGGCGTCACCACATCGATTGAAGAGAGCATCTTGGGACAATCTGATAAATGATTGGAGACATTGATTCAAATTCGAAATAACGTCGATTATTACGACTCAATTTATTGACGTGATTTAGTCAATTAATTGATTTTATTTTTTTATTCGCTAAAAAAATTCTATATTCAGCTTTTATTCCAAACAAAGTAGTCCGTAAAATTTCAATTCACGAACATCAATAAAGGGTTTTCTTTAATATTTCTTTCTTCGATCGAAACTTATTCGATCTTCAAACGGATAAAGCCGTCTTTCTTCTGTTATTGCATCTCAGTTGACGAAAGCCAAATCGCTCAGAAAAAAGTTGTTGGTCCCTACTGGACTCGAACCTACGTTTTCGATTGCGTTTTCTTACATTTGAACTTGACGTGCGTTATCCTCCTGAGAACTCGGCTCGATTACGGCACTGAGTCTTCTGATCTTATCCTCGAGGAGGACGTCCTTACCGGGATCCAATTGCAGGATATTTTTGGCTTCCTGGAGAATTTCCATGGCCGATCTCAACGTCTCCTGGAAGAGAAGTGAGGTTCAATGATGTGACTGGGGTGAGAGAAGCGAGCTCAGACCTGAACAGCTGGATCATTGACGACACGACGAGTTGCTTTAACGACCATTGCATCCTGGAGGTCAAGTAGCATGTTACCGCGGAAATGACTCCATCCGGGCTCGAAAACGTCGGCCACTTCCAAGAGGTCCGAACACAATGTGATTTTCCTCTCCAGTTGCTCGTCTGTGAGATCTGTTGGAGAAGCAATCGTTTAGCGCGCAGCGTCCGAGGAACCAATCGGAATTACCATTCAGCAAGCACCCTTCAACATTCCCATATAATTGCGTCAAGGCGTACTTGAGCTGCAGCACAAAAGTGTGACTGGGATGAAGAAAACCAATGGAATCGTTTCGATTCATGTAAGTCTCAAGCAGTGTCTCGAACTCCTGCACGGAATTCTTGGAGAGATTTTCGATGTCCATGTGGAAGGAGTCATTGGCGTAGCTCACATGTTCCGGCGAAATTTCGTACTGGCAATGATCACAACGCCACGCGGCATTACCGTCCAGACTTGCCGGTATGCAGTAGCCTTGTCGACAGTTCAGACACACCACCGATCCGATGAATGTGCCCAACTCCGTTGGATCTGAGCATCGAGCGCACGTACAATCGAAGCATTTCGTCTGCCGCAAATGATTGCGACGTTGAATTGTCGTCTGCAACGGTTGGCTGTACGACGTTGAAATGATGCCACCTTTCGGAATATCGACGGTAGCGACCACAACAATTTCCATATTCTGTTCGAAAACATGACGGGTATTTGGCACGCAATCGTGTGAAAGTATTGCTGCTTGTGCGTAAACCGCTCGAATTTTGCTCTTCAAGTTCGCTAGGCGTATTTCGTAGGAGTTCGTATCTAAAATGGCGGCCGTTTTCAAAATGGTCTCCTCATCGAATTCGTCCAGCGAGAGAATCGTCTTGAAGAATGTCAACAGATTAGATTTGAGGACGGAGTACATGGGTGTGGTCAGCCGATCGGTCAAATGATCGGTCAACTCGAAGAATGTCCGAAAACTGAAAGAACAGACTGTTGAGACCGAGCTCGGCTCCAGCCATTCACACAACACATACCTGCTGGGATCGGTCAGTTTCATCAGAAGACACCGCATCGGTACAATGACACAATAGGCGGCTTCCTTCTTGAACTCCTCCTCGGCATCGTAGTTGATGCTCGCCTGAAATTTCTTGGCCACCATCAAATCGCATTCGGCCACGTGCTGCGGGGACAGCACACAGCCAGCCCCACACAGCGGCCATTTGCATTTCGGGCATTTGTAAAAATTCCTGGTGATAATTTCCTTTCGTCGGTCGATCGGCGTTCGAATGTCGATCGGATCCAATAGGCGATTGCATCCCAAACAAATCGGACGGCTGCAAATTTTCGGTCCAAACACAAGTGGCCGTTCGCGCAGAATGATTTCGCCACGTTTTATGTCACGCGTTGCTCGCAAATAGCGTCCCAACGATGAACTCACCGCGATCTGTGAATAATCGACATATATCAATCGATTCGGTCAATGACAAATGGCGCAAATGGTATTTTTAGGCCGGCGTTGCGACATCACCAACACACGACAACCACTGACCGAGTTGAATTGAATTAGACCGATTGTCGACCAACGAAGAAAAAAGAAAGCCAAAACTCAAAGCAACTCGAATCGAAAGGTCAATACCTCAAAGCACTTGCACTGCGTTCGGTGGATCTTCTTCCAGTGAATTTTCTGATGCTCCTTGCCGCAATAGAAGACACTCTTGCAGGCAGCACACTTCAAAGCGGCCGGAATCCCACAATATCCACAGCTGGGAGACATTGCTGACGACAAACACGCACCGAACGTAGGTGACACACTGAACACACTGAGATCTCCCTTGCAATGAACTCGACCGAATTGACTCAATGAACGCGCTGGGCGTTCGTTAATTGGCAATGCACCGATGCGCATGTCGCATGTCGCGAATCGTAACGTCGTACAGTGCTCATTTCACAGAGAGTCTCACCATGACTACCAAACAGGTTGGGTGGTGAGGAGCCGCAGCCATTACATCCCTCAGCGGCTGGCCGACATCTGCCTCGTCCCATTCGGCCTATTTTTAGGCCTCTCAATTAGCCATTCATGTCGCCTGAGCGTCAGCTTCCGTGCTGACACTCGTCTCTCTGTCATTTTGCCTTGCCGATTATTTTAATTGGCAACAAATGGCAAACGGCATCATGATTTATTGTGGTTCATTATCGAATCGAAGATAAATTTAACGCAATGACTTGACGCATCGGATCGGCACTCTGATATTTAGATTGGAATGCATTCGAGAGAACTCAAATTGGCGGAGTATTTGTGCGACGATGTCAGGCAGAGTGTCGGCAAACCATGCATTTTGCAATGACATTGTCGCACGCATGGGGTTTTCATAAAGCAGAACGCGATGATTTATGGTTTCGGTAGGCTTGGGACCGATCCGTTGTTTTATTTATTTTGGTTATTGTTTGGTTATTGTTATTGGGGAAATTAGCCAGCAGCTCTGTTCCTCGTTGGCACTGTCGGCCGCGAGCAACATGATGGACGTCTCGTTCGGCTCAGTAAATCGAAAGAAACAATATCGAATTTACTCAATTTGCTCGAAAATTGTATCCAAAACTCAAACATTTCAAAAACAACAATTTCAATTGTCCGCCTCTGAAGGTAGAAGAGCGCAAAATGTTCTCTCGATGAGAAGTACAACTGAAGAAAAATCTCCCAGCAATTTCATAGGCTTCTTCATACAAATTTGAGAAACGTTCGGTTGGCTAAGGGTTAAAGTTTAGAAATGAGACTCGATTGAGGTTCGTCCAGCATTCAGTTAGACCTCAGTGAGCATGTTGATTGAGGTTGAAATTCGAATCTTAATTCGTTTTGTTTCGTTTCTTTGTACTTTTTCAATATGTCTTTGTTTTAGCACAATCAATGTGGACCAGTTTTTGAATCGTAATCAAAAGGCTCATTTCCATGAAATTGCGAAGGAAATCTCATGCTGGAACGGTGAATGTGGTTCCAACAGGAAGTCTTGGCTTTCTTAGTTCGACTGGCTGATTGAAGATTTCCAGCGGCGGTCGTTACGCTTTGGTCACTTATCTTGGCAAAAGAGCGGAAACCCGAGGACAATCTTCCTTTTAAAACCACAAGATCGAGAATGCAAGCAATGAAACAAAGTAATAGCGTGCATGAGAATAAACCGCAATTGGAGCCACCCACCAACGTTCTGGAGCTTCCATCAGATCTTCCCAAATGGCTTTAAAAAGAGAGAGATTCTGCAAAGCAAATAGGATCGGAGGCAATTTAGCAAAATACGTATTTATTTGAGTGATTCCAAACTGAAGCATTGAAGGCACGTCCTTGCAAAGACGGTGCTTCAAAGTGGATTGCAGGCAGAAAAAGAGCACAAATATTCGATACGAGCCCAAAGAAAGGAAACAATAGCAGGACCGAACAATCAGGTCCTCTTTTCCAGCTGCGCGAATACGAGAGTCCTCTCGAAGAAAAAGCGGTGGCTGGCCATGAGTTTTGATCTATGCGCAGCGACGATATCGTAACCGATGAGGTTCGCTCGAGCTGCCATAATTGCTAGTTGAATGATGGTTTTCTCAGCAATCGGTAACATCTATCGGCATCTCTCGCTCGATGGTCGCTATTGCCACTTCGACTACGTCGGGTCATCCCATAGGTCCGCGCATTTCAAAACTGAAATGATGGAGTATAAGCCATTGAAACTTCATCCTTCAATTTACAGAAGAAAAACAGAGACGAATAAACCATGATTTGCTTGAAAATGATTTCGAATGATTTTTCTCGCAGCGTACTCCTTTTATATTGTTCGAATCGAAAATCGGACTTGAATCCGAATTTTCAACGGACGAAATTGTGGTTTCAATTTGCGGCAAGCGCTCATTTGTGGTTGGCTTCATGGCCGAGTTGCGGTGCAGTCTCGGTCAAATCTTCTTTGTTCAGTGCGTTCAATAATGATGGACATACTGGTTCCATTATTGAACCACTGTAATGTACACATGTTGAGAGCAACTTCCATTGTTTTTCATCCCAAGTTTGTGATTTCCCTTGTTTACTTCTAACTTTCAGTTGTTCAGCGGATTTTGATGGTCTTTGAATGTCGCCATTGAATTCAATGTATTGGCATTGAATGTTTTGCATGTTGTTGTATGTTGCCAACTTCAGTGCTGTTTATATTTTCGGTCATTTGACATTTGAGCCACAACAATCTTCACATTCGAATTCACACTCAACAGCCTGAGCAATCAGTCGAACCTTCACATACCACCGACAACGAAGAAGATCATTCGGACGATGAATATGGCTTTCGTTCAGCAAACGTCGTCGAGAGGGCACTGCCCAGGACATCATCCTATTCTCGCCGTGCCAGAGATGCAAGTCAGCTCTTGGTGGTTAATACCCGAGTTGGAGCGAAGCGAAATTTTGCCGGAGTTTGCCACCTCTGGTGCCCAATACTTAACCGAGACACCCCTTGCAAGGACGGAGCTTCAAAGTTAATCGCAATCGGAAAATGAGAACAAATATTCGAATAGAGCCCAAAAGAGAGCAAGAAGAGCAGGATCGGGACATCAGGTCCACTTTTTCAGTGGCACAAAAATCTCTTCTTTAGTTCTTTTTCCTGTCACTTGCTTTGCTTCCGCACCAGCAAGTCTTTTAATCACTGGGTGAACACTCAATTTATCCTTTGTAAATTGGGGCCGTGGCATTGAAGCCGTACCGCGAGCTCACATCTGCGTTTAGATCAACCTCGTCTAGATCGTTGAAGGAATTTGAGTTTCAGGCCACTGGATTTCACTTCTCAATCGAAAGGAGTGAAAATATTCTTCCGGGAGCTTGTTTTAGCTACTTCGAACGGGTTTTCTCCCCTCCGGGACCACTTGCGATCGGATTCAAAGAGTGTTAACACAACGCTCTTTCAAAGTGAAACCACCCTACATTCAGAATAGCAGTTTTATTTTACCATTCTGACCATCATCCTTAACTTAAGCTCGCCTACGTTTTTGCATTCTTGGACTCTAGTCGATGGAGATCTTTTCGCTCAAGAAACAAGATTTTAGTCGGGTTACACGTTCTTCAGAAACTGATAAAAATCCTGGACAGGCCTCTTGGCAACGTTCACACTGAATTGCTCGTCGGTGCCCTCATAGAGACTCTTCAGCGAGACGTAAAGATCTTTCTTTGCGTCGTACTGGGCTCGTTCCAGCGACTTTAGGAACCCATGCCGTTGCTGCAGCTTGAACAGTCGACAATCGAACACTTGCGGTGTTTGCAGGAGTTGTTCATTGGAAATTCCCATTTCCTTCGAGAGGAAATCATAGCGTTCCATCAAATGGAAATTATCTGAAAAAAATCTCGATTTTGTGAGCGAAGGACGGCAACGAAACGAAAGCCAATGACTTACTTTTGGTCCAAATGCGTGGATGCTTCAAGAGCAACTCCTTCGTCTGGTCTCTTGTCATTTCCATTTCCTCCAACACCGAGAATGTCACTTTCTGCACCGACTCCAAGTTGTATGTTATCAGTTGGGGCTTGGCGAACGCCAAATGCCTGACTTCGGATCCGGTCAAACGGAATTCCTTCTGAAAGTGACCCAATCTCTGATCAATACGTTTCACATTGAACATCAACCAGAATGGATTCCTCTGAACGATTCCAGAGATTTCCTCTGCCGTGAAACTCTTTGATTGCAAATAGTTGATTCTGGTGCGAAGATTATCCAAATCCTCTTTGAAAATCAGTGGGTTCTTGGTGATGAACCATCCCAGCGAGTTCGGATCGATGCGAATGTCTTTAATGAGGTACAGCAAATGCGGTTGGATATCGCGCTCAAAGTCTAATCCCATAACGAATTGAGGCAGACCCTTGCGACGTTCGATGCGACTGAGATCAACGCCCATTTGAACTAACTTCTGGAGCGTTTCCGATTTAGAAACGTACGCGGCGAAATTGAATGTTGGCATTAGGTCTGGCACTGCATCAATACTGTACGGATACGTCAAAGGCTTCAACACCGAATAACTCTCCTCATCCCGTTTGATTCTGGCCATTTCCTCCGCCCAGTCGATTTCCAAGCCGCCTCTCCCATCCTGCAATCGGTCCAACTCATTGTTTATCGTTTTGTTCGAGGTTATTGCCGTGCTCGTCGGACGCGACAATTCTGGCAGCTTTTTCGATGAGAATCGTCTTGTGGCATCTGTGCTGCGCGTCAGCAACCCACTGTCAATGGTCCTTGACAAATGTCGAAGGATTGCTAGGCGAGACATTCCAAAAGAAATCCACCAGAGAAATGTTAAAATAAATTTCAATTCGAAGCAAATTGGTTTTGTTGTTTTGACTGACGAATGGTGAAATCCCACTTTGACAGTTGTGCGAATGGCGCGTGGTAGAGTTCTCCAATGCGATTGTGGAGAATTCAACTATTTCTCATTCGATGAACGTTTATCATTCTGCATAGTCGAACTCTTAACGGTTCTTATAGGATTCTATTTTTTTATATCAATTCAACTCATTCGTCAGTCTCGTGAACATTCATCAGCATTTTCTTCAGCATTTGCTCCAGCATTTTCTTCGGTTGATACTCAGAAAGTTCATTCAGAATATCATCGTCTGGGAACTTGAGCGCGGAAAAAATTCAAGCGATTCGCAATTTTGTTGCCACCAAAAAGACGATCAGTAACAATTCTGATCAGAATGATTCGGAATGGAAAAGTGTTGTGAAGAAATGGAAGATGTTGAAGAAGGTGACAGTGAAAGGAAAAGAGCAAAATGCAATCCCAGTCTATAGAGACAAGGTGGCTCTGAATTAGGGCGCAAGTAGCGAAAAGAAAAAAAATTGACAAAATTCTGAATAAAAAATCAGAAAATTAAAATACTGAAAAAAAAACACCAAAAAGCCAAAAACTCTCAGGAGAGAAATGTCAAAAAGAGAAGAACGGAACAGTCAAGAAATAAAAGCGGCAAAATGAGCGTCCCCACCAAAGTGCGACCCTGCACATAACTGTCAGAACGAAACCGACCACATGACATCGAAACAACACACAAAGTGTAGAATTGATTTTCCAAAGCGCACAAACGACAATTGACAATAGCCAAGGCATACACGGTGGTAACACTTGGCGAGAAGTCCGTTCGCTCGCGCAAAAAAAAAAATATCTCAGCCTATCGCCGAAAATCAAATTAATCGAATCATACGACATTATTCGGACCTATGAGACTGGTCGTGGGGTCCAGCACGAACAAGTGAATTTGTGTGACGAGCGCGCGTTTTTTCCGTTCTCGTTAGTTTGTTTCAATCGTTTATCGTTTTGTATCATTTTTAATGTGAAATTCGCTTCGAATCGAAAACAACAGAAATCAGAAAGGACTCGAATCGAGGGGAGAGTACAGCGTTGATATCGCAGACATTGGCACCAAGCGGAGCCAATCATGAAGCAACGGAAACAGCAACGTTCAGCCGATGGTGGCCCTGAGACACGCAGTGGTTCACCAACCGATCCATTTATATCGATCAATGAACGTCAGGTTGATGATATTTCCTTAGATTTTTTCTATGAACCGCACACATTGACACTCCTGGCCGTGTCAATCATATCGGTCATGTATGTTGCATTCGTTCGGTAAGTGCTTTATCGAACGGTCGTTCCGTTCGAATATTCGAATTTAATTTCATCATTTTGTTATCATTTGCGTATCCGATGGTGGCAAATCGATATGACAATCGGAACGAATGGAACGATTCGATTTGGTGTCATAACCTCAAAATCATCCGTCGAATCGATCGGCCAATGAATAATCGATTAGCGACTTCCATCTGATTGGGTTGGTTGGTTGGTATTGAATATCGAATGTCTTCGGGTGCATTCACGCCAAATGTCATACACACACGCACACACGCGCACACACACGCGCACACACACGCGCACACACACGTACGCACACACACACACGAACACATCGATAGCACAATGCGGGATGATGATATTCACACCAGTGACCGTGCAATGCAGAAAATTCAATTAACCGTTGTGAACATTGCACATTGCAAGGCAAATGAAATGAAATGACAAAAAAAAAACAAACAAAAAAATGTCGCGAATAATCAAATCGAGGAACAAGCGAATGCGTTCTTTAACTTTGTTTTGCTGTATTTAATTTATTTTTTTACTTTTTCCGCCTTTTTTTACATTTGAATCAAATCGTCATTGTTGTGTCAATCCATGACAATGGCATTGCCATTGCCATTTCGATCCCGATGAAATTCAAACACCTATTTTTAAATGCATTCCCGCATTCGGCGAACGCTTTTTTGTTGTTGTTTTTGTGCAATGCAAAAATGCATGCAATTTTTAAGTTGAATGCAACTGGAAATAGCACGACTTTCGTTTGAATTTTCGCCAAATCACGATCGATTTTTGCTCGTTGAAACTTTTACAGCAATGAGAAAGACATTCAGGAGAACATCTGGTCGGGAATGTTATGCGTGATATTCTTCTTTCTGATCATATCGGTGTTGGCCTTCCCGAATGGACCATTCACGAGACCTCACCCGGCCGTATGGCGAATAATATTCGGTTTTTCGGTCATCTATCTGCTGCTATTGGTCTTTCTGATGTTCCAAAGCTACAAAACCATAATGGAGATCATCTTTTGGTTCGACCCGAAACTCAGGAGTTTCCATATCGACATGGACAAGGTATGGCCGAGTGACGATGCGTGTGCCCTAGGGCTGGATGATTGAGAAAATCCCTTCCATTTTGCAGGATTACGGTGTGAATTGTTCGATAATAACATTGGAACGGATCTGGTCGCATGTGGATGTCTTCGCTTATGGGCATTTCCTTGGGTGGATGTTCAAGGTACTGAATTCACTAGAGTTCCCTGGAACCAAATCTGATTCACGTTTTTCATATTTCAGGCTGTGCTCATCCGTCATGCTGGCATTCTTTGGGCTATCTCGATCATGTGGTATCTCACTTTCTACCAGGCATTTTTCATTTTAAATTCTCTATATTAATTTTTTCAATTTTAGGGAGATCACTGAAATTTCCTTCTCTCATTTGCTGCCCAACTTCATTGAATGCTGGTGGGATGCTCTGATCTTGGATGTGATTGTTTGCAATGGATTGGGCATTTGGTGCGGCTTGAAAATATGCAAGGCTTTGGAGATGCGAGAATACAAATGGGCTAGCATTCGGTGAGTGAGATTGTGTGGGAGGTTCAAGGGTTGAGGGATGATCATCATTATCCCCGCTACCCCCACAGTGACATATCAACAACAACCGGAAAATTCAAGCGAGCCATGCTGCAGTTCACCCCAGTCAGTTGGTCAACAGTCAGATGGTTGAACCCCAAATCAACGTACATGCGTTTCATTTCTGTAGCTCAATTGGTTATTTTCTGGCAAATAACCGAGTTGAATACGTTCTTCTTGAAGCACATCTTCGAAATGCCACCATCGCATTTCATTGTTTGCCTCCGATTGATCTTCATCGGGTTGATTGTGGCGCCATCCGTGAGGTAAGAGTCGCACAAGCCCGCAGCGATCAGCCACTCGAATCGTCTCCGGCATAACTTTCCGCTATCCATTCCAGACAATACTACATCTATGTGACCGATCCGCGATGCAAACGTCTCGGTACCCAATGCTGGGTATATTGTGCCATTATGTTCTGTGAGTCAATGCTGTGCATTAAGAACGCTCGTGATTTGTTTGAACGAACCCAAGCGATTAACATCATCTTGTGGTTGCTCATCCAATTGATCATTTCGGTGTGCTTTGTCTACGGTTGCATATTGTATCATCGATATCAGGTAATTGACTCGATTTTCGATCGGCGACTCGATAGTTCTATTTGTTTGGTTTATTTTTTGGCAGAACTTGAAAAATGGCGCGGCCGACGATGAAGACACGATCATCGAGTCCAAATCGTTGAGTGAAGATGCACAGTTGTCGGTCGATACGAAAGGTAATTTCTGAACTGATCCCCTTTTGTGTGGAAAATGCATTGAGTGGAATTGCTTAGAATGAATTTTGTTGTCAAATCGATGGCTCTCTGGTCATGGTGGCCGATTTGACCTCAAAAGTTGTGACTCAAATGAGGTGGACCAGTGGCGATGCCGAATTGAAAAGAAAACAAACAGCCTCTTTCCTGTTGAATCGTCGGAAAATCGAAAGGCCATCTGTTCCACTTTGCGTAGTGACCGAGAAAAGCGCATCCACAGCACGGGAGCATGTGGACGCGAATTCTTTCGGTCTGTTTGTTTCGTAAATACATTCTCACTAATAAACTTGATCATAATTTACAATCGAACCATCACAACCCAAATCAACAACCATCACTGACATCCGACCTATCAACACCAATAAAACAAACCAATCAAACAAATAACCCCAAACTGCACATACGCACACGTTAACCATTCGAAAGGCCCTGCATATTTTGTTCATCCAAAAATTATCGCGCACACACATGGAAAACTAGCTGCTCACGATCTGATCGATACCAATTACGATATCAAGATCAAAATTATTTGAACATTTTGAAGGCGAAGTGGCGTTCAATTGATTCGATTCGTGATGAGAGACCGATGAGGCGGTAGGGCGAGTGTGAGCCAACCATCGGCAAGTGACAGTTTTGATTGTGAATCGACGACAATAATATTGTTCGAATATGCTACCGTCCGACGGGGATCAATCACGGGCGAACGCCTGCGAGAATTTGACGCGCCTCGATCGAGCCAAATTCATCCTCTAATCGCACTGCCCCCGATGATCCCCAGTCCACACACATTCTCCATTCCCCTGAATGTTACCTTCATTTTCCTTGCCCACCCATTCACTGTGTGTTTTAGAGCTCATTTCCATTCACTTTTGTGTCCTCCTCCCCCTGCCTCGCTCCCACTTGATGTTGTTCACGTATGATTTTGTTTGAGTTTTGAGTCGCAATCATCTCTGCATCTCGATTATCATTTCCAAGTTGATTTCTCATTGTTTTATGATTTTTCGTTATCGTTTTTTCTTTCTTTTTTCTTGTCTTCCAATCCAACAGACCAGCCATCAGTACCTCAACCAGATGACGTTCAGAGCAAAAAAACCGAATAAACTTCTTCAGACAAAACCAAAAAATAAAACAAAAAACAAAAAAAAAATTGATGTGAAATCGAATGAAACAGGAGAATACTGACATTTTAGATGCAAATCAAAAGACTAAAGCGAAATCTGCTGGATTTCCCGAACAGAAAAACCATCCGTTGAAGAAAATGTTGCTACTCGAATGTTCCGTTCAATGAGAAAAGCTTTTCTGCAAAACGAAATCAAAACAAAATGATGAAACAAAAAACCGAAACAAATAGTAATTTAGTTGAATCGAAAAAATATGTACAAAAAATACAACAACAACAACAACAAAGGAAAACAAAGACATTAAAATGACAAAATGTTCGATTCGAGCAAAAAAAGACGAAAAGTGGTGGACGTGGACAATGCATGGGTCAGAGGTCCGATGGGCGGCGCATTTAGCCCAGTGTCCATGCGATGGCCGTCCAACGGATTATTATTCGTCTGACCGATGGTCATTTCCAAAGAGGTCAGTTAGAATGTACTCAGAATCGAGAATCGAAGACGTATTGACAAGGTTTTCCGACAAAGAGAAAATAATTCAAGTTGTTTTTTGTTGCTCGAAAATGTGCATTTAAATTTTTTTTTTTTAGTTAGAAATGCTGTATGGAAAATACCAAATATTAAGTTTTAGTTCGCAAAAAAAAAAGGAAAAGACGATGAAATCGCAATGAATTTGTGGATTTGGAAAAAAAATAGAAAAAAAAGAAGAATCGCGCCGGGGTCGCATCAGGGCAGAGCAGAGATTTTGAACTGAAAACAGCAAATATGCAACAATGGGAATGGACCGAACCGTTGGCTGTTTTGGTGGAGGAAAGGGCACCGCGACACGATTCCTGGTGGATTCCAATGCAAATCTTAGCTATCGCGCGATGAATCTCTAGTCGATTCTCCATATCGGTCGCGATGCGCTCACACAGACACGGCATCGCCATTAAAGGCATTTGAAGCTTTTCTATGCTTTTGTAAATAACACATTTCCCTTCTTCTTCTTCTTCTTCTTCTTCTTCTGTTTTTGTTTTTATTTTCTCATTGTTGAATATTTTGTTGTTTCTTCGGTTTTAAGAATTTACAGAGAAAAAAAACAAACAATGAAAATAGGAAATGTGAGAAATCTTGTGCAAAAGAGACGAAGTTAGCTTAGGCGAAACGGTGAATATTGTTCAAAATAATGAATCAGTTCTGTTGTCTTTATGACAAAACCAACTCAAATCGAAAAATATTCATGAAATGAATGTTGATAATGGATGTGTGTGATCTGATGGTTGCGATGAAGCAATGTGTTCAAAACAAAAAGAGAAAAAAAGCTGCGATAAAATACAACAACCAAACCAAGAATTAAAGAAATTGAAAGCAAACAAAGTGATCTTACTATTTCCATTTTTCAAATAGTTTTCGTTCGTTTTCGAAAAATTCGTGACGAACATCAATTCGCAAGTAGACACACACACACACACACACACACACACACACACACACACACACATATACACACACACACACACACACACATAAGTACCCCTCATCTCC
>JANSTV010131260.1:0-17616 GCA_027564135.1 Lestremia cinerea
CTCTCTCTCTCTCTCTCTCTCTCTCTCTCTCTCCCTCTCTCTCTCTCTCTCTCTCTTCTCTCTCTCTCTCTAGTCTCTTATGTATGTCTTCCTCCCTCATTTTCTCTATTTTCTTCTCGAGCGCTGCCTTCGTTTGTCTCTCTACGCTTTGGAATTTCATGGGCGAAATGAATGCGCGAAATATCGAATGTGTAATAACTTCGAAACGTTGGAAATGAGGATAGACCGCCAGCCAACGGCAGGAGCGAAAATGAAAAAATGAAATCTGGCTAACAACAAGAACAACAACAGCAGCAAAAACAACCACAGCAGCACCGTTGAATGGGAACCAACTCCATAATGAAATGGCTCGGGCGTGGAAATATTTAAATGTGATTTGCACAAACATAACCCTCGCCATACAAGACCATACACAACTCGAGCATAGATTCATTTTCTGCGTCACCATTTGCCACACCACATTCACAATAGGATCAACGGTTGGGTTGAATAAATTCGTTCGTTTTAATTACGAAACTTTCCAACTTGGATATTTTAAATTACGATTACGTTGGATTTTTTTTTCTCTCTATTTTGACATATTTTTTTGTCTATCGTTTGTTCCCGTTGTACCAGTTGACTGAACACGCACGCACACAACCACAACGAATGTGAATGGGCAAATTGGAACGAAAGCTTGCACATGATTTGTTGCCAAAGTTGATCTCAAATGATTTCTCATTGGACGGATCGGGGCCATATTCGCGTCCAATTGACTGCTTGAATGCATTCTGGAGGATCAGGGTGAATGGCTTTGCCTCGGAGAAGGTTTCGGAGCTTACCTAACTTCTTCCTCGGATTTCGCCAGCATCCAATAGACTTTCGATTTTTTTCGTCTCGAGCCCAACGCAATCAATTGTGAAACGCTACAGTTGTCTGGCAGTGGTGGCCTTCGTGGGATCTGAACGGTCCAATGAGCGATGGCCAACATTTCCGGTGCTTCTTTCACCAATATTTTCCCAGCTGGTGACGATCGGCCGGCATCCTGTAATAAGACCAGAAAAACCATCAATGGCAACGGATGAAAACGACAATAAAAAAGCAAATTTGATTCCATAAATTGTTTACGATGCTTTTTCCCCATCAACCCAAGAGTATTATCATAAGATGAGGAACAACACACCGTCAACTGGGCCAAACGAACGACCATTCAAGCTTGTTCTGTGAATCTAATCCACATAATTGTTCCACACAAACACACAAATACACACAGGACCACCTCACTTGTCGAAGGACGTCGCTCGCAGAAATGTAAAAGGGGCAAATCATTTTCCAAATGGCTCAAATTGAATTTTTGTTATTTTTTGGAGGCCAAGCGAAAAACAAATGCCTACGGACAATTTAAGTGTTTATCGGTTAAGATTGCTTTGAAAGGAATTGAAGATCCGAAAGAAAAGAAATTGGAAAATCGAAAGAGATTATGGGAAAATGGTGGACAATTTTCAAGAGTGATGATGACGACGACGAGAACAACGAATAATGATAATAATAATAATAATAATAATAATAATAAAAACACGATTTTATATTAAAAAGTCGATTGAGCTTCTGTGCCGAACAAGGAGGTGGGGTGGAGGGAGTGAGAGAAGGTAAAGTTCAGAACAGATCGGACACCCCTTTTTCTGCTCGTCGCAATCGCAACGACGTGCTGGTGTCTCTCACCCTGTGTACAGGTGGGTGTGAATCGTGAGGGTGTGTATGGTCGATCCCTCGAATGGCATTCATTCGCCATGATTCACTTATGGCAGCCGGTCATTCCGAAAGGTTTAATGAATTGGCGAATGAGTTTGAGCACCGTCTCAGACGGGAACATTATCGATATCGACAGCATAAATTTTGCCGGTTCGTTCGGTTCGCATTTACCGATTCGATTTTCTATTCTTTTTCGGCCAATCCATTCGTGTGCGTTTTTTGGGTATCTTCAATTCGCTTTCTCACATTCAGTATTCATTCTCGTGTGTTTCGGGTGAGTGGCTGCCGCAGCCATCATCGCAATTTACCGAAATCGAAATACAACGGATTATTAGCCTGAAAGGATTATTTGCAGACTTTAATTGAGAATTATTTTTGATGAGTTTCCATTTCGTTTGTTTTTCTTTGTTTTTGGCGAAATGCTCTCTCCATTTCTCAGACATTCGGCCGAGTCGAAGCAAAGCGGTTGAAAGGAATTTTCTTATCTTTTTCTTTTCTCGCTTCTCCGCATAGTTAATCACTGGAGCCGATGGCCAATTAGGAGACGGATTCACGAAAACAAAGTCTCCAAATGGAGACGTACTTCATTGCGGCTCAGTTGAAAAATCATCCAATCATTTACGCTGCCACAATTTACGATGCAGAACAATTGAACGATGCGAAAAACGTCTATATTGTTTCGCCGAAGAAAGCAACATTTAATCCAACAATGTATCTCATTTCGGTCGATGCGGCAACGTGAAAAACGTGCAAAGAAAATTGAAAAACTTCAAACAGGTAATTACAAAGTTAGTTTTCGTTTTTCGAAAATTCAATTCGAAGCGAAACTACAAATTGCAACAATGGCCTGTTGCGAAAGTTCAGAGGACATGAGAGGATCCCGGAGCAAAATCTTGAGCAATTTATCGACAATGGATTGCGCAGACGTTTTGTCGTTTGGCGGTGCGATGCGTAGGGTAATTCACCTTGGCGGAACCCATTCGGCATTTCGGTAGGGCAAGCTCGCGATTACCAACGGATTTGTTGGGGTATTGAAATTCTTTACAATGTGCACCATTTTAAGTTGAAATTTAAAGAATTCCGGCGAAGGTTTCAAAATGGAAAATCATTAAAAATCTTTACTACAAAATGCTGAAATAAACTTACCGTAAACCATGCCATGGTTGAGTCATCGTACAATACGACCCATTCTTCAGCCCAGCGATTCCATAAAAGTTGCTCTGCAAAAAACAAATAGATTAACTAGACGTCGTTTTGAAAGACTCGAATACACACACACACACAGATACACGCTGGCACTTGAAAACACACTGACACGCACGCACGTACGCTTGCTCGTTCTAACACACACCTACACAAACAGGGTCATGTAATTTAATATTGAAAAACGAGATGGAAAAATACATATCTCGGTCCCGTTGAACATCTTAATGAATTTTCGCTACCGCAACACCAAGTAGTTGAGTTTGGTGTATAAAACGAAGGGGTATTAGCATGCAATCATGTGGGTGTTACGAAGTTTTCTAACCGAAACGAAATCGGATTAGATGCGAAAATTCACTTGAACGTGGTTGCTTTTTTCCTTTATTTTCGCTGCAGTGAATCGAAGCGATTCAAATATGGGCCGGCCATTAGCCATTCGCATTAGCAAAAAAGCAAAAGGTCGAAAATCGAACCGACTCAATTCACCTTCAAATTGAACTCTCGTGGCAAATCAAAGGACTTTGCGCATCATCAACTTTTGAGCTACATAGTTTCCAAATTGCAATTGCCTGCCAATAAACAACCTTTCTCTCTCTCTCTCTCTCTCACTTTGAGCAAAAGCACCAACACAACAACAAAAACAAAGTCAACCTATTATGATGTCTCGATGTCTCGATAAAAGTCTCCCACGGTCAAATTGATTTTATAAACGCCAGACGTCGTCATTGTGCAAAAAGAATTGATTTCATAATTTATAACAAACTTAAATACTCATTTTGTTCCATCGTCCGTCAGTTCGGCACACTGGCTATTTGACTGGCTCAGCTTGAACTTTGTTGTTGGTGTTCGTGCCGTTTATTGTGTCTTCAACGTAAGCAAAATTTTTGCCTCAAACTTGATGCATTTTCTTGGAAAAGTTTTTGAGTTGATTTTCCTTTGCGTCGATTCGGTGTGACTGTGAGCGAGTGTGACTGTGTGTCTGTGTGAATGCGTTTCAGCCATTACTCTCCGACGGCTAGGCTCTGATCAATTCTCCGGTCTCCGGTCGTTGTTTTTCCCAACTAAGATCACGCGTGAACGGCACACGAAATTAGTGTGTGCGTGATGGTTGATTGCTTGTTGAAAGCTCATGTGTGACATATCGCATCGACATCAATAGACGAACGTCGAATCTATTCACATAAAAGACTCGGCTCATTAACCATTATATCCACTGATGTCTCTCATCATCGTCATCAATTTCTCTTTTCTTTCTCACTCTGTCTCTCTCCCTCTCTGGCCTTTTTATCGACAGGACAAGTACAAACATAGTGAATCGGCGGCGAGAAAGCACCGCTTGGGCGCAAAAAGCCAACGTGAAGGAATCCACACCGAAACGAACCAAACACCGAATTCGATCCACTGAACATGTTGAGACACTAACACGCTATTGAAAAATTTGCCGAATAGCAAAAAAGAAAAAATATTAATATTATTCAATCGAAATAGAAAAGATAAGAGAAATTGGAAGGGCGGATTATCGTCGATTTTCTTTTCGTTTTCTTTTCAATGTTTTTATTGTTTTGGAATGGTAAATGATGTCGTATGTCTTTGAAAATTTCACTCTTGGCTCCGTCGCCTGTGCTGTTTCCTCTCGTTCCTTTCGTTCTGGGGGTTTCGGTCCTTCATCTTTTTGCGACGCTGTTCGTCTTTTCATTTTGGTTTTTCTTTTTAATTTTGTCATGTGATCGCTTTTCGCTTTGGATGGGCTGTTGCCGCGTTCGCCAACACAGTCGTCGTAAAAATAAAATAACTATGGCGAAGGAGAAGGAGAGAAGCGAGAATAAATGAGAGAGGAAAAAATGGCATTGCTGCAAACGTAGACGACGGAGACGTCATTTGATAAATTCGCGATAATATCTCTCCGTTGAATGTGTCTTATCGTCTGAATCGAATGAGTACGAGGACTGAAGCGGAGGAGGAACGTGCTCGTGGATGAATGACCACCGAGAAATGCAATAGCCGAATGGAAGAGAGATTTCTTGGAAGTTCATTTCGAGAGATTATCCGCCCCAACAGATGGCATTTGAATGCAAACGAAATCTGAGGTTGATTGCCCGAATAATAAGCCATTGGATTTTCGGAAAATCTCCCCGTGATTACCATACATCCAGCTGCTGTGACACATTCAATCGTCGACATCAATTCCGAGGCAATGAAATAGTTGAACAAAAGTGAAAGGAAAAAGCCCCAGTCACAACCAGAGTCATGTTGGTGATGGTGTAGATTAGTCGGTTTCATTATCGCTTCTGCATTCGCTCACAAACGAGCAATGATAAATCCAGGCGAATGCGGAGCAGTCAAAAGAGGTGGATGCCACACCGACTGAAATATCAATCAATTCAAATGTACAATCGTCATGTTTTTTTTTTCTTCTTCTTTTTCTACTTTCGTTGTTGCTCGCACTCGCATGTTACATAATCTCAGTGCGGTTATTCAGATTCAGTCGTTCGAGAATAAATTTCCAAATGAATTACGATCCAACCGTTGAGCATTCCGTGCCATTGAAAATGAAAGAAAAAGGAAACGGAATGATTGAGAAAAAGCGCGGCATTTCCGCTTCGTATTCAAACGCACGGGCGAAGAACTAGGCTAAACCGAAGAATATATTCATTTGGGGATGTTTTTATTCTCTCCCTCTCTCTCTCTCTCTCCCTCTCTTAGTCACACGTTTCCCGCATTTCTACGATTGTGAAGTGATCTCGGTCCGTACTGTCTGCCGAGGCATCCTCGCATTTTGTTCGTTTATGAAAATGATATTATTACGCCAACATTTCGAGTATTCAAATATTCTCCGAGTAGAATTTTAAGTGGTTTGCCAAAATTAGCATAGTGTTTCGGTTGATTTTAAGCTTTGGGATTTTGGGACGATTTTTCAATTTTCAATTTGTGCTCGAATTCCATAGACGAAGACGACGACGCCCAAAATTGGTCGGTTTTGTGTGCAAACTATGCAATGGCTTGGTTCAATGTTTGCATTTGTGGGCTTTGAAAGATTTTTCGAACGGGAATTACTTTGCCAAAGAATTCCATTTTCCGAGGAATTTTCATCCCAAACGGAATATTAGCAAACAAAACAACGGCTTGAATATCTTGCAGATCATTTTGTTATCAGAATGGATGGCTTCCCATCTAATATCCTGTTGGGAGGAACTGATTAAAAATGTATTGAAGGAACATAATCGAATTGAGAATCGTAATTGCATTGGCGCGAGCAAATTGCGAGGTTTCATCGAGAGCGGAGAAAGACCTCAACGACTAAGTTGACTGTATATCTCCCGTACGTCTTAAACCGTTTCGGAATGGCAGAAATGATGGAAAAATGACGATAATAATAATGATAGCAATAACAATAAGAGTTCGTTAAAAATGCCTTAAACGATAATCCCAGCAAGTAAATGGATCGAATGAATGCGCAAAAGAGGTAGCTGCTATTACTCTGTCGCTTGCATCAGTCGTTGCGATTAAGATTTTTCATTTCAAGTGTCTTGAATTCGAAATAGAATCGAAACTGGCACACGCTCATTCACGTACACATTTAAATAATGGAAACTCGAAAGCGCATTTCATTAAAATGGCAAACAGCATAAAGATGGCGATATTCGATTGTCTTCAACTATTCAGCCCGGTCGCTCTTTCTCTCTCTCTCTCTCACCCTGTCGCTTTCCGCCATATATAAATCTATGTCTTCAGTCTTTTTCAAAAAATAAAAAAAATAAAAAAACAAAAAAGCAACAAAAAAATATTGCGTGGAACAAAAAGAATAAAAAAGATAATGATGATGACGATGAAGTGGCTGTTGTCGAGAATTTCCAATGACACAAAAGCGTAAACCGCAAATGGGATTCAATTTGATTTCTTTTACGATGTTCCTTTCCGATGTCGATTGAAAAACATCAAACTCAAACCTCTCTTGTCGTTCGAGCACACCTTGGATGGGAAAGTGTGAGGCCGCTTTTCACGATATTTGCTGCCTAAAGAGAGGAATGCGTGTGGCTCAACATTCGTTTTCGTTTCAGGTGGTTTATATCATCTGGTCGTAGAGCATCGGATGGAGGTGTAGCGCATTTTCTGAAATCGTCATGCGGCAATGTTTCTCCGTCCAGGACATGTTCGAACGAAACATGCAAAAACGTGGATAAAGTGTCTTCGAACAAGAGAGAAAAAAGTACTCAAACGAACGTTTAAATTATCGACAATATTCTCCGGTAATTCGACGAGAACATTCAACCATCGACAAACGGCTCACAAGGGCCACATCCAGATTGAAATTCCGAAAATGAGACAATTGAAAGCGCAAACAAAAGAGAGCAAATACTTTAGCATTCAATATCTCGCATGAATCATGCCAACGGAATGCCTTTTCCTCCCCATTGCCGAAGCAGCTTTGGTAATTTTTGCCTGGGAAATGTATTCAAATGGAAATTGTTTAATTATCCAAAAAGAAAAAAAAATGTTTCAGCTAGATTGCCTCATTTTCGGAAAGAGCGCGAGAGTGAGGGAGGGTAAGAGAAATCCCATCCATAAATTATGTAACGCGGAATCAAATTATAAAAGTTTATCAGGCTTATATCATGATGTCATGGAGGATTTGACGAAAAAATCTTGATTTGTCACTTCGCAAAGTTCTAGCTCGTGCATTTTCTATTCGCCCCGATGTACTCTGATTGACAATCAATATTCAATCTTTCATCGAGTTTCGAATACAGCAAGAAAAAAGTAGCGAAACAAAATACAAATCGATTCGTCTTATCGACGCTCGGTTAAATGCTGATTCTTCGCCATCTGCTGTTCGAGAAGCTGAAAAGTTCTCGAGTCTATTGTGAAGCGCCGAAACAGAACCGAAAACGGACAAATACGCTCCCATCGCATTCGACCAAGGTGACCTGAATCGTATGATAGACCCATTCGGCCATTCATTAGTGAGATAAAAATCGTGCGTCGAACGAGAGAAACCGTTGCTTCGTTCGTTCGTCCTATTTTTCCCAGCCGAACGAAATTGAATGAACTTTTACTCTGAAACATAATCTACTGATACTATTTTGTTGTTGTTTTTTTTTGGATAAAAAAATCACAAAGTCTACGAAATTACCATTTATTTTTTTTGAATGAGTTCAACTGCATAATTAAGAGAACATCTACGAGGACATGTTCGAATGGAATGTCGTGTCTTATCTCTCGATTTCGTGCACATCCATTGCAAGCGAATACACTCACACACACCCACACCCATCCGCATTCGTTCTGATGAAACTGAAGCCATCATAGTCGCATCGTAGCTTGAAAAAGCAATATCATGCAAAATAATAATTTCAAGTTGATCTATTGACACAAGACGAAGTATGAATGAGAGGAGCGAAAGAGTTGAACCGAGCTCTATTCAGAGGAGAGTGTTTGGTATTTGAACCGATTACGGGTGCCTCTTTATCGTCAGTCTGTTCTATTTCTTTCATATCATGCTCGAGATACACACACACACACACACACACTGAACGAAAAAACGCCAGAAATCACGCCAAATCACTATTGTCTCAATGCTGTAATAGAGTGATCAATCATCATTCTGTATTCATATGCTCGATTAATGCTTTGTACGATTGCGATTATTGGCACAAATCATCGCCAATGTTCCAGCCCGAATGCGATTCGAGTGAAATTCAAGCCATTCCCAATGACAACTCGATGCTTCTACATTTCACGTTTGCCATTTGCTCTTTTATCCGTATTGGCCCCGAATCGAATGATTTCGAATGCTAATTTCGTTTGTAAATCGACCGGGGGTTTCCTTCGTTGATCCCAAAATGGTTATGCGATATTTGTGCAAATCCATATCGATTCAGGGACAACAGACAGACAGAATTTAGTTTTGCTATTTATTCATCGTTATCAGTGATCACGATCCCGGCTGATTATATTCGATTTGGATGTACCATCCGTTTATCCAATTTCACGGAAACACAAACATACACGATTGCAAACACCCTCAAACACACATATACACACACAACATTCACCCATTCCATACGTGCGAGTATCCAATCCCGTCGGATTCCACTGTTTTTGCCCATTTCCCACTTTTATTCGGTTAAAATTATGTAATAGCTTCATCTAATCCTCGCGGCCCAAATGCAACGTCAAATACACGCCACCATCAACAGCATTGCAATACATAAATCCCCGCCCGTACGTATCCGTTCGCTTAGCTCAAACACAATTGTGTGAGCAGCAATGTCTGTGGTGTATGCATGACTATCGTTTCGCTGCATACTTTTATCGCACACACGTTTCACCACATGGAAATCCAACAAAGAAAAAGAAGAAGAAAAAGAAGAAGACGACGAAGAAAAAACCTCTTTCGTTACCATCTCATCGCATCTCGTGGCATCTCTTCGAGATAGACATTATATTACAAATCCTTCAAAGGATCTACTTATACATTTGAAATATTAAAATGTTCCTCTTTCAAGCATTAGAAATAGAAGAAACGAATATTATATAAATTGTTGAGTAGACTCGCGTTTGTACATATTGTCTATTGTGTGTCTAAAAGTGTGCCAGTGAAACGTGTGTATTGCCTCCAACGAATGGCAAAACGAAAGCTGACAGAATGCCGACAGTCGAACAAAAAGCGAGGATAGAGAGAATGATATTACAGAACTTTCAGCTTTCACGCTTTGTGTAAATAAGCTATTTTCCATAAAACTTTGATTTCAAAGGAAATAACAGTCACCATTCATAAACAATGACAATAAATAACATAATATATAGAATGGTTCCCAGTGTTTAGATTATAACTAATAAAAATAAACAGAAACAATGAACAATGCACACAAACGGCCGTCTGGCAAAAACACACACCCACACAGCCAAATACGCTGGGTGAAGAAAAAAACGATACAAAAATCATTGAAGCAAAATGAATGTTGGGACAAGACAAGCCGAAAAAAAGAGCGAAAATGAAAAAAAAATCTCACTTACTTTTGTAACGAAGCAAATATCCGCCTTTGATTTGTTTGCCCACCGGACCTGCAAATGAGAATAAACGATTATTTTAGTTATCGCCAATGCTGGTGGGTTTCAATGGTGTCATTTCTGCCTCCTGTCATTGCCTGTTTCTTTTCATTATTGAAGAGAATGGCACTCTGAGCATGTCACGGCCTTCGAGAGAATATCGACTGAGAATTCTTCCCAGCAATCAATGGAAATCGTTATGATTCTGTGAAAAGCGATCACTCCCAACTGGGCAGCATCCATTCGAATTAGTGTTGGAGATTGGAGAGAGAGAGAGAGAGAAAGAGCGAGAGAGAGAGAAAGAGATTGGAGAGAGAGAGAGAGAGAGAGAAAGCGAGAAAGAGAGAGAGAGAGAGAGAGAGAGAGAAAGCGAGAAAGAGAGAGAGAGAGAGAAACAATAAATGTGAAACCGAAATATATTAAACGGAAACGAAAAATTGCATTAAATCAGTCGAGAGGCAACTCGTTGAGGGAAAACGCTCCTGACGGATGTGTTCATCATCAAATTGCATGTCATTGAAAATTATCATTCTCCATCCACAGCGTTTGCTATGTGTACGTTTCAGTTCGTTAGTTCGTTGAACTGACCCAATTTCGATCGTATAATTGGTGTCGTATTGGAAATGGCAAGCTACATTAACAACGGCTAGGCAGCCCAGTTCGCTGTTGTTGGCAATATCGGGATTTAAGTCTATCAGCAAATATTTAAATCAAACAATGTGCATTTCTTATTAACCTACATTTCATCATTTCATCATTTCAACCGAAAAAAAATCAACGACGACCATTCAGTGCGTTTTAAAGGCATTCAAACGGACTCTGAAAGCGTTCGATTCAAGAACGTGTCGGTCGATTGTGGCTTCAACTTTCGGTGATAATTGTTTGATAAACTATTTCAAGTAGCTGTAGATTATCGTCCACATAACGGTACATAATGTTGGCCCATTTATTCCAACTTCAGACTATTATAAATGTTCCATGTACTGCAATGTATCAAAACGGGGGGTGGAGAATGGCGACTGAAGAAAGACGGAAACGAAGAAGAAGAAAATTCCTCAGAGACACAGACCTACTTAGGAATCATCGACTTGAACTTTTTAAATTAAAATAAGCAATATTCTAGCTACATTTTATGATGTGGCATGCCGATGTATGCGTGGGTTGGTGAGAGTTGGCCCACCAGACTGTAGAATGTATGGAAGAAAGAAAGAAAGAAAGAAAGAAAGAGAGAAAAGAAACTGGGCCACAGCACGAATCCAATTCCAATTCAAACCCTGATGAATGTCATATAGGACTCTTCGAATGCATCGCAATTCACATAGCAAGCCAAGACGATGCGAGTTGGAGGAGACATTTCCTTTTGCCGTTTCGCAAAGAAAAAGGTGGATGAGGGTCGTCAAAGCCAATCCTTTTCTCGCATTCGATCGGAGAGTTCCTTGCATCGATTCGATGCTTCTTTGTCGAATCATAATTATTTACATTTCTTTGAAAGTCGACTCAACAGAAACTATCATTTTCAAAGGGAAAAAAAACAACAACAACTAAAGAAATGTGAAGAGAACCAGGGGACCGTATCATCTCAATTTCATCTCCACCGAAATGGTTATTTCACTCGAAGAACATTCCACATGATTTCTTTCAAATGCTGATGGATGGCAAATGAGCACATCTGATGGTGGCAGCGGTTCCCTATTGAAATTGCGATCCAATGTGATTCATAATTTGATAGGCTGACTCTTGTTATTGTTGCCTTTTCGATTATTCCAATCACAATGAAAATTGTGCGCCCATTCAGCGCAATTTCCTGACTGTGAATTTGACTTTATTGAAAATCAAACACGACATTTTTCGGGCTGAATGTACGTAATAACACCGAAGATGAATCATAACAGAAGAATAACGGCAAAAAGCAAAGGAAAAAAAATATTGAGACGAGGGAATGAAGCGAATAGAAAAAGCACGCACACACACGGAACGCCAGTGTTTTGCCATGTTGTTTTTATTGTTATCGCTGGAACATTCGTTTCGCTTCCATTTTCAATGCTGAATCAATGCTGTGTGCATCGCACACAAGTGCCTAGACAACATACTCATGTTCCGTACCTTCTGCATGTAGATTTTTTTCTCGTTTTCCTCTTTTATTCATGAAAAACAGGACGAAGGCAGGCAAAAAAAACCAAAAAAAAAAAAAAAAAACAATAAAATATAACTCACGGAGGAAACTTTTATGTATAAGAATTCAGGTCACAAAGTCATGCGCTCCGGAACGAGGGACGAACCACTACAGTTTTATGTAGTCAGATAGCCAGCTGGCACTATCATTGATATTTTGTCGCACTTTTCAGCTTGTGCATGCTTGCAAATACATAAATATTACATGCCAAATGAACGTTTGCAATCACTCTAAAAGAGACCAAAGTCTATCTTTGCCAGCAGTCACAACAGATTAATGACAGATCTGAATTTTGTTATGATTAGTTTATGATTTGCTCTGTGCGCTCCGCTATGGTATTGCGGAAGAATTGCCATCTCGCTTTCAGTCATTCCGATTAGATTCTTCAATTCGGCGTGTCAATTCAAACAAAGTTCCAAGCCAGGCTTTCAATTGAATAGATTTTCTGCATTCAACATTGTTTCGAGGAAACTTATTCTCTTTGGGTGTTATTTGAATGGACCGAAAAAATTTTCTTTGCAAAAGAAAAGTTATCATAATTTTCTTTGTATCCAAGACGAAAAAGTGAAAAAGAAGAAGTAGAAAGAGAGAAAAGAGAGGACGAAAAAGAAGAAAAAGAGAAAACAGACAAACCAGAGCATTCAAACATCGACAACATTTCGGTCGGAACAACAAATCGAATAGTATTTTCGTGTATTTCATGTTCGATTTTGACGATTATGTGGTGTGGGTAAGTATGTTTGTATGTTTTTATAAGAGGACTTAAATCCATTGAGTTTTTAGCGGGCGGAAATTTTGCAATTTGAATTACATGAACATGAACCGACATTGGCACACACAGTGTGACAAATATCTGACATTGGTACTGATGATTTTCACATTTTCCCATTTCTCTTTTCTCTCTCTCTCTCTCTCTCTATCTCTTTCTCACTCTCTCACTCTTCTGTTGCCTCATTTTGTGAGGCTCACGCTGGTGCTGTTGTTGCCATAGCTGTCGCTCCATTTTCACGCATTCACAGTGGGTGTTGACATTGTTGGTTCTGATGAAACACATTTTTTTTTCTTTTCAATTTCCTATTGCCATTCACAGGTTAAATCGACATATTCTGGTGTTAATGATCGATTCGTGCACCCCCCACGTGTCACATTGATGATTTGCTAAATTAATGCTGCGCGAATTGCGAATGATAGAAATGCCTGTGACTCGATATTTTCTTTTTATTTTTTGCGGTTTGCCGAACCGGGAAACTTTTCTCGCCCGCAAAAACCACGATATAATAATTCTTCATTATGGGATTGATGGAAACGAAGGAAAGTGTTTTACCCAAAAAAGTTGAGTCAAAATTACCGCAAAAGGGGTCATTGGTAGACTTGAACCGAAAATGTAAAACCCATAAAATTCCATTAAATGCTTTATCCATCTTGTTGTTCATATGCGGTTCTCGTGCAGACCAAGTGGACGATGATGAGGACATCGAAGCAATGGAAAAGATGACGGAGAGACAATGGGAAACGGCCAACACAACGACAATCATGAAAACGTTGATGGTCAGTGACTTACATTGCAAAATGACCAACATCAAATTGGAAAACAACCTTCACTAAGCCTTTCGCCAATCCATCATGCCGTCACACTATTTATATTGAGGCATTACAAGTCCGGAGGCAGCCGGATTGCCAGTTCAAAAACAATTTATATTCGGGGCTGGAAGAGTTAGATGTGGACGAAGAGTTTGATGCACGATATATATATATATGTGGTTTTTGTTATTAAAGAAGAGAAAGAAGAAGAAGAAGAAGAAGAAGTGGAAAAATGGACGAGATGAGATCGAACGTGTGGTTGAGTTCGACTAAATGAATTATCTGTCTGTCCGAAATGTCTCTCATTGAATGCTGGCATATACCACGACATCAAACTTCATCACACACACCCACACACACCCACACACACCCTCACACACTCGAAAGCACACCCGTTCAACGACAGTCACTGAATCATGCAGGACTGGACAAAAAAAAGAGTATTGGCCAACTGAAAATTCAATTCCATTAAGTCAGATGATGTTTTGTAGCCTAGATTTTCCAATTTATCAAAAACTACGAAAACAAATTCGAGTTCATAAAAGTGAAGCAGCATTGATTGCGGCAGGGAATGGTGAAACAGGTGGCGCAAGCGTCGCAGGTGGGTAAGTGGATAGGGTGGGCGGTTGGGTGGATGGACAATGGACGAAAAATGTTGTGAGGCAATCAAATTGGACGACGTAAAATTTTGCACCGGATAGAAATTCCAAAACTAATTTTGATGGTAAAATCCTTTGATGTTAACTTTGACATACAAATTGCATTATACGAAACACATCGAAATAGAAAATGGTGAGAACAATCAACGATGCCGAGAGGCAGGCAGGCAGGCAAGCAATGGCAGGAAGTGACAACGGAACGAGACTCGGTTGTAGGCGAACGTGGCAAAGTCGAAAACAAATATCATACACACAACAATATGACTAACTATGATTAATGTCTGACGTACACTAAAAGCATCAGAATATTAAATTAAATTTAGATTAAATGTGAGTTTAATGTGACTTGTGAACGAAATGCGTTTCATTATTAACCAGTCATTTTCGATGATGCCGAAGACAGTTCATTATCTTTTGAGAGAATCATTAAATTCGATTTATTGATTTTCAATTGAAACTGCTTTCGAAAGGGTTCAAGCTTCTAAAATGGTGAGTTTGCTAAATGACACATCGCTTGGCGTGAGATGTTGCTGGAGTTCATGTGGTGTAGAATAGTTTGGGTGTCGACGAATGAGTGGGCCCCACCAAATGGAACTCTCTCTGAGCCTTCCAGCCATCAGTTCGGATCACTTGAATGAAATACGAGGTGGAATTCCCAAAAACAGAGTGTTCGAGTCAGCTGATGGCGTCTAACAGAGTGTGTTAGCATCGCAACTCGAGCAGCGAGACAGATATTTCGTGGTGACCTAACTCAATTTCGATTTGGAAATTCCACCAGTCAGCCTCAAAAGCTCACATTGAAATCGGCTCTGGATAAGCTGATAAGAGCATCATGTGCTCTTAGCAGCATCTCGAGCATTCAAATGAATGAGAAACAAAACGAAAAAAGGACAGAAAAAACAAGTCGAAAGTCATTACCATGATGCTGAATGTTTGATGGTGCTTTTGGCGTAGCTTTTGAGCACATCGAAAACATGTTGTCTGTGTGTCTTTGTTCGTTTGTGTGTGTACGTTGGCTAGCTGGTTGCGATGCGTTGCGGTACGTTGCTTGGCTGCTGATGAGAAGTGCGTTAACAATATTTAAAACGGGTTTGATCCGATTCTCGATAATTAATTTACGAAAAAAATCGATTGCGCTGTCGTAACGATTCGCGAATTTATAAGCAAATTAACCCGTTTTTATCTATCGCTCTTTCGCTCTTTCACTCTTTTTCAAATTTCTCACGCAAAACGCATAAAATCTACGAAAAACGGAATTTCCGATTTGAATAACTCGGATGGTGCTTACGTGTCAACGAGCTTGTTAACAGGACCAAACAGAATTTATTCGAATAATTAAAATCGCTGTGATTAATCGTCGCGTAATTCGGTTGTTGATTTGAATGTTTCTGCGTAGAAAATACGATCTCAACTTTGTTCATTTTCCCCAAGAATCCACCGAGTGCAGTACTGTTTCGAGTGTGTGATTTGAGTGAATTGTATAGTTTTTCTTTTTGAACGATGACATTGCCGAGCCGCATTGGTCGGCAATATCTCGTTAAAAATTCAAAAGGAAAAAATTTCAATTCGAAAATTTTGATGTCATTCAGGTATTGTTTTCATCCCTTTTTATTTTTGATTATTTTGGTTCGGTGCCGTTTTTCGTGTATTTTATATTGCTATGGCACAACAGACACACACACACACATACACCAACCAAACAACAATCCGACCAACCGACCGACGAGAAAAGAAGACGAAACAATGCTTTTATCTCTATTTTCTAATCTGGTGGTTACACAACGATGACGATGAGAACGACAAATGACTAGCACGACGATGGATGAATGCTACAAACGCACACACACGTTGACAATTCACAATGGATATAACATTAATATTAATCGAAAATCTCGCTTCTAAATATTTGTTTTGGTTAGTAATTGTGGTGTGGCTTAACGCGACCGGATAATACTGGCACTGCACTAAAGCCCGCAAATTTTGAATCGATTACGCGTTGAATCCGATGTTTTACCGAAATGACAATAATTTAAATGATAATTATTATTGAAATGTTTTGTACGTTGTGTTGCTTGCTATTCCCCTTTCTGTGTGATGCTCAATGATATTCTTTTGGTTGTGTTATCGTTTGAATCGCTTCCAGATAAATCAGCGAGATGCTTCTCTTTCCGACGATCCAAACTGTACTGAATGAATTTTAGAGCTGAAGTGATATCAAATGTTATTGTTCAGATGCGATGCGCGACTCATATCTTCTTTGGCCCGGCTTCATTCATTTGTTTTTCTTCAGCTATTCAGCAGCCACACAGACCATTCGATACAAACCCAAGAAAACTGCTTGAATTTTCAACCCCAGTAAGCTTCACGCCACAGCTTTTGATGCGACCCTGCCATCTTTATTGCCATAGCAAAGCTCATTCATTTCGAATGAAGCTTTATTTTGTCGGAACTTTCCACGGTTTTATATTTTCATTGAAATATCCGAAGGCTCAAGGATTTTGAATATTCATGAGGCGTAGTTCCTTCACTTAGGGCACGAGTCTAAAGAGTTCGGGAGAAACGTCTATTGATCCTATGCTTACCAGGAAGACATTTAGAAAACACTGCACTTAAATGAGCTCTGAGCTCTTAGCTAAGCGGTGGGCTGAGGGCTAAGGCCCACTTACTGGTGACGAATGAAGAAGGCGGATAGTCGAGGAATGGTTAGTTGATCACCACCTCCCCTCCCTGGCCCAAACCGCTCGGAATTCATCTGAAGGCCAGTGAAATTCGGTGGATTCCACTGGTGTCTTGATAACAATCTCGTTTTTTTAGAAGAGAAAAAGTAAATTATGAATTTTGTAGAATCGAGTTCTGAGCTAGAGTGATTAATCGACTTGGCTCGAGCTCCGAATCAATTGGCAAATTACCGACGATCCATCATCAATGACAAGAATAATGCTATTGTCTCCACAACTAGATTCTCGAATCCCAATCGGTTCCCAATTGACGTGGCCATCAAAAACAGAGGGCAAAATTAAAAATTTATATGAAATATTTCTGGCGAATCCATAACACCCGTGTCTGTACAAATATTAAATAATTGATAGGACACGCACCATATAATTTTAGACAGTCATTTGTTCATGCTGGCACACCGCTCAAGTATCCATCGACAGACGAGAAGCAACAAATAAGTCAATGCCATAACGTGGTGGGCACGAATAAAAATAAAGTGAG
>JANSTV010131371.1:0-17607 GCA_027564135.1 Lestremia cinerea
AATGAAATTTTGCTTTTTTCTCGATTTTTTTTTTTTTTTTTGGCGAACGGAGATCGTTTTTCCGCTTGAAAGCAAAACGAAAAAAAACTCCGAATAATTGACGCGCAATATTCGATTCATTTGGTAGAGAGGAGAGAGAGAGAAAATCAATCGGATGATACTTAACGAGCAAATGCATCTTCCATTTGGACTGATTGAATGTAATGAGAGATCGAATTCAGCGTCAAAATGAATTGAATTTAATTATTAAATTTTCAATTAGCATCAATCTGAGTGGACAGGGCTGCTGTGTTGGGTAGCTTTCGATGCCCAGTCTAAGAGCACTCGCATCGGGGTCCAGTGAACCGACAACCTCACCAATCGATATTCATTATCATCCACATCATCATGGCACTCGATAAATTTAATTTGTTTCACATTCGGCCCACAGCAATGTTGTTGGTGTTGCATTGACGTGGATAGATTTTCGTGGAACGTCAAAGGGGTGCTGCAATGACCATAGCCCGTGGGGGCTGAAAGTGTTTCCGGTTGGCTCGGCTCCTGTTACATCTCAAAAGCCGGATCGCCGCAATAATCGGTTTGATTAAAATGTTCGTCGTAATTTCTTGTGGTCTCCGGGTAATAACACAATTCAAGTGAATAATTCGCTTTGATGCCCCCCAAAGGACATTTCCAAACACATTAAATCATCAAGCCAATGTCGGTTCGATTAAATCTTGAAGCGAAAAGTTTTCCGCTTCTGACCGATATTCGGATGAGAAACTCATTGATGCGATTGCTACTATCCTGCGGAATGTCACGGAAGAGACAAGAAACCGTTATTCGGTCGCGAATTGCAGTGACTTCATTAGAAACCCCCCCATCCACGGCATGCAACCATATCTGTGATGGGCGGAGCAGCCTCCAAGCGAAAATATCACAATCCATAATTGGAGTCAAATTACGAATGAATTAACTCGGTCGGTATAACTGTAAACTTTTCAATAATATCATTATCGTAACGGTTGTTTGTAATTTTTGAGCTCGTTAGTTCGTTTGTAACGTCATCTTGTTGCCGTCGTCATTATCCTTGGAGCGGACCAGTTTCCGTGAACTTTTCGATGTTTTCGGCAACGAAGTGGGGAGGTGGGTGGTGTCTTCGTGAAGTCTTCGGCAAATATCGATCGATGTGTGCGTTTTACGAGAGCGTGATCGATATGTTACACGCTAATGCATTTCCGTTGACCATTTTCGAAGTCAAGGTGAGTGGGAAACAGCCTATGCTGAAAATGCCGAGTCACTTGTCGGAGTCGATGACGTCGATTCGTCGATTCGTCGAAACGAGCATGCAAATGGGGAATGCCAACAGCTCAACGTCGAAACCATGAAAAATTGCTTGATTTCTGCGCGATAAACAAGCACTCACACCCAGCGTGTGCGTGTGTGCATGCGACACAAATCAAAGGGATGTCGAGCGGCTGAACGGGAGACATTCAAGATGTTTGCTGTGCGAATTGATTGAAGCTATCATTCAATGGGCGATTTCGATGATTTTCCTTCCTATTTCCTCGTGTTGCCTGCGAATTTTGCCACTTTAGCAATTGATAAATATTTTTCCTCCCGTTGACTGGCTGACTGTTGATGTGTTGCCTTTGACATTCGCCGATTGTGCGATGAAAATCAAGAAAAATCGACATTGTCAACCGATAAGCATAAGAAGCATTAAATGACAAGAATCACGAAGCGAAAAATCAATATTAGATTGGAAAGCTCAGCATACAGCCATTGCCTTTTCGGAATCATGAATAACCAAATTACGTATTATACGGTCGGTACGTGAGCCATGGATGACAATGAAGGGACCCCGAGAACGAATTCGAACTCTTATTATTCATCATCTCGGTTCGGTTCGGCGGGTCATGGATGACGGAATGGTAACATTGCAAGGTATTCATCGGGGAGAGGCAATTGCGGATGGCGCACACGGGCAATGGCTCTTGAGAGGATTCACCGTGATTTCGATGTGCTTCGACAGTCGGTTCATTTCGATTAAACATCAACCAGTCGAGATGCTTCCACTGCGAAAACAACTTGACATTCGCACAATGCACATTTCCATTTTGGTGCATGTCGTTCCGGAAGAGATTGTTCGTTTGCACAACACACAGCCAACTCAATGGCATTCTTCTGTCTGCATCCGACCGCGCCACGTTGTCATCCAACCGATTCCTGCATGAAACACTCGTCACTGTAGCAAACTACGAGGGATTTTAGCGTTGGCAACAGGAAAATGCACATTCACTTATTCCAATTAATGATTTTGTATCCGTTTGTAGTTCGCCCCGGGCGTTGGAAAACAGCCCACGTGTGGGGGTTGGGAGCTCGGAAGGCAGCACATTGAGACGAGAAATGGATTATTTCTTTGGAAATTTTTTTTCGGGGAAATGTTGGTGTTGCAATGGCTTGAGGATGGAGGAGGGGTGCAGCTTGAATTGGAGCTACAAATGCTTCTGAGATTGTGAGTTGAATGAGTGGAAGCTCATCGTTTGCAATCAATTACCCTTGCGTCATTGACTCTTCAACCGTCCGCCATCGCCGGATGGGATATCCCGGAGCTGTAGTTTGTATCTCACAGCCTCCCCCTCTCCCATCTTCCACCTCATCTCAATCTGATTCTGGAAAATATTTGATGGATTTTTTCATTAATTGCATTTTTCTTTGTTCGACTCTCACCCACCGCTAGCCCCGACTCAACGCCAGAATTTACATTAAAACGTGATTTTTCTCCCCCAACCCCATCACCGCGACGCTCCATCGATGACATTCTTCTGTAATTCGATTATTGGATTTTGTTTTTCTATCCACTGTTCGTCATTCTTCATTCAGAATTGCGATGCCTCGTCTACAGGATGTTCATCGCGGCGGATGCCGCCTGATAGACTCAATCGGATAATGTGATTTCAAACACAAAATTGACGTTAATTTCAATCATTAATCTCAACACCATTAGTCGAATTTATTATTTTCAATTTTGTTGTTGTCTTTATTTGTCGACAAATGGGAGAGGGAGATGAAGATGTGGAGGGACAGAGCCCGAAAATCAACAGTAACTCCCAACGGGGAGGATATTTAAACATTGTCGAGAGGCTGTGCCGGGGTCTTATCGATCTGATTTAGGCAACGCACGGAATAAATTCCACTTTGACTCGGCTCGTATGTGATGCCAATGGGTTCCCACCTTGACGACCATCCACCCTCTGGGGATGGCATTCGTTTGCTTAAATATTTGCACACAATTGTTTGAGAATTTAAATGTTTTCGTCTTCGTCACTGCTTTGCCGTGACATTCGACATCAACTGGAAGAGCGCGCGGTCGTTGAATGGGCCGACAGACAAATCCACAAAACATCTTCACTGTCACCGCAATCATTGCGGTTGTTTACAATATTTTACGTGATGAAGAGCAAATAATTCGGGAGACTCGGTGGTGCTTCGAGACGCACGGCTAGTGTGCCAGTGTTTATCGGTGAGTCGTTATGTATGTGTGAGTATATGTGTGTGTGAGTGCGAGGGAATGATTTCCATAATGCCTAAACAGATTCCCAATCTGTCGCCGTACGAACCGGTTCACCGTATGTCATCTGCATGGAGCGCTTTTTCCTCGGTCGGGCTCCAGCCATTTCAGTCAATGTTGCTGTAATTCGATGATAGTCTTTCACATTCACTGTGAATATGACACATTTTGTTTAAACGAAAAAAACAACAACAAAACGAGAAAAAACGACTTCTCGAAAACAATGCGACAAACATGGCAACGAGGAGAAAATAGACGAAAGGCAGCGCACATCAGCACAAGAAAACAAAAGAGAAAAAAATTACATCGTCGAAAGACGACAAGCGACAAGAGAGTCAACTTGACGTTTTTCTAGCTGAATGTACTTATTTTAACATGTGTTGTGTCAACCACTTCATCATTTTTTCTCATTCACGATCTGCTCTCCGTGTGTGTGTGTGAGTGTGTTTGTGGAAATGTTGTTTTTATTGCCGCCTCCTCGCAGCGACGTTAGGTATGTGAATGAGAATCGACAAAATGTTTGATTAAAGTATTCCTTCAAGGGATTTTTTCATTCCATTTGAATGTGTTTTTGTTTTTCTGTATGCCATTTTAACACCGACACACCCAGTAAGTCCCGGCAAAGAGATGACAGACAGAAAATGGTGGAGCAAAGAAAAAAGCGCAACTTCGAGAACGTTTTAAAACCAGAACAAGAAGAATAACAAGACGCAAGGCCGGATGCGTGGGAGGGCGGGAGCGAAAATGAAAGAACTGAACGAGACAGCCGTCTCTTCCTACGCTCAAAATCGTCCTTGTCGATGCGCGTACGTGTCGAAAGTTTCTCTTTGAGGAACATTCACACGGAGACGATTCGATTAATTTAATATTATTCTTGTCACTCAGCCATACTTAACCATCCCCGAGTAATTCCATTTAACAACAATCGCTGAGGCGCTCGCCTGCCATTCGCGCTGTGTATTCCCCAGACTGGCTCCGAACATCATTCTAATATTCCATTTGCATGTTTGATGGACCAATTTTAATGAGCTAATGTGCGACATGGTCTCCGTCAAATCAGTCCCCATCAATGGATTATCATCGATTTGACTGCCTGCATTAACATACAAATGGCTGTTCGGCATTCTGTTCAAGAAATTTCTCTGCCGATGCGATGCAAATGATGCTATTTGAACATCGCTTCTGGGGATTTATTTTATCATAATTAATTATACAATTATGTTTTGCATATGTTTTATGGTTTGGATCGATTCTGCCTCGTTTCGATTTTATTTTGTTTTTTTTTTTTTATTATTTTGCTTGTTTTGCTTTTGCATCGACCGACATCGACAAATGTTTACATACAATCGCTGATGCGGTTGCTCGTTCGTGTTGAAAGTGATTTTCATCGGAGGTGTAGTCCTCACAATGTGAATTATAATCGAAATTGAGGAGGCTCCCCCCCCGGTGAGGTGCGTTAACCTCTTTGTTGTTATATGGCGCATGCGCAACGGTTCAAAGATAACTCTGAAACGTTATTTCATTTTCGCTCGATTTTCTTTGGGGCAAAAAATTAATTTCATCAAAACTGCATTCTCTTTTGGACACATTTGCAATTTCCTGCTGCGATGGCTTACAATGGATCTGTTTCGATGCGAGAATCTTCCGTTTAGGAGAAGAGAAACGATTGATGTTCAATTGAACGAGCACATGAGCCAAAGGAACAATAGCCGTTTGATGATGAACGCTTGCATTCATCGTTAGATTGAACTTCGAGATGAAAGACGACTGAGTGGATTTCGTCGTGTGAGCGGATTTTCCATTGAAAGCGCCAAAGCTCAAACGGTTTCCCGAGGAATCCTTCGTCGACAAGAGTTGCATGCAAATGCTCTGTTTCGTTGCTCATTTCAATGAAACATGACAACGATGTTGATATCCGAGCAATACACTGATCCAACCAAGCATTCAGTGTCATTCGAGTCGAAGTTAAATTTAATAATCCACGGGTTAAGTTTACCGTTAAGCCAAACTTGAACATTTGCATAGGAAAATTGAATCAATATTTCGGAGGCAATCCCGAAAACTTGCACCATTCATCAGCGGAGATTCGAGCATATTGCATTAATGAGACAATTATTATAATCTCAAAGCAATGCCTCATTTCCGGAGGCTAACGAAATTAATTAACAAACTTTCAACAACATTTTTTGGTCTTCGTTTTTGTGGGCAAATTGAAAGCTCTGTGCTACACACATACCCGCACACACCCACACAACCACATACACACAGAAAATCGCCACTAGCATTCATTTGAATAAATCGCTCGGTGGATGGACGGACGGGCGAGGAGGAGGTGAGATTGAGCCAAAGCATCATGTCGATGATGCTCTCCGGAATGAGGGTATTAAATGTGCGGTTTCAGCGGTACTAAATGACCATCATCGTTGGTTCGCATGCCAGCTCTTGGTTGCAAAGCAGCTCAAGAGGAAAAATCTGGAAATTATTAAGAAGTTTCACGCTGCATGTGTAATTGTGATTCCAGTGCAGTGGTCAAGCGGACGGATTATGAATAAATAAACTACCCGCACATTACCATTAACATCGAGCTAAATCGTCGAATTATTAATTCATACCGAATGGCTTCGGTTAATCATTCTTTATTGGATCGCATTTTTGTTGCGTTGAAATAATTTTCTATTAAAAAATGCACATTTCACGGATTAAACTCGAGCTAAATGGCCTGCATTGCTGCCAATATTTAAAATTATTAAATCTCTGCCGAGGGGATTAGCGTTTTGTTCGCTCAGTTTTTTTTGCTGGCTCATTCGAACGTTTATTATTTCGACAGAGTTTAACACGGAATCATCGAATTATTCGAATTCGCGAGGAACGAGCCCCGTCGAAGCATCGTCGAATCAATTAAAGCGCTAAGCGCCCGGTCGATGTGATTTTCAAGAGTTTTATATCATTCGAGGCGTCGGCCGATTGCGAATCAATGTTGCTATGTCGGATCGAGCCATAGAAATGTTTACTCGGAAAAAAGCTCAGCTAATGGCCGTTCATGTCGTGCGCTGAATGAAACTTAATTAAAAAAAAATCCTTAAAATTCTATCAATATTTTATCAATTGGTGAATGGTGAATTTAATGCGAACGGAGCGACATAAACCACGTTTCACGGACACCGTTATCGTCGACGCGCAGTTCGCCATCGCTTGGGATGGATTGAAACGTTCCAGTTGAACGTCAATTGAGGTCTTTGGAGGGATCCGACTGAAGCGTTCACCTTCACAGCAATTACGATATTCGCTTCGTGCGAGATCAATGATTCATCCGCTGAATTTCCTGTAACTCAAAATGAAATTTTTAATCATCGCATAAAGCTTCAAGTCCTGAACATATTTGACAGCTGTGCGCTCAATTGAAATTCATTCAAATGAATTGCCTACGCATCTCACACTCCTCCTTTGATCTCTTTCTTTTTCTTGCTGACTCATTCTCTGTCTCTCTTTCTCTTTCTCTCGCTAGAATTGTGATGAAACAAAAGACAAATATTCAACAGGAAAGAATTCCCTTGGAAAATTTCTTTTTATTCTTCTTCTTCTTTTTTTTTTTTTGATTATTATTTCAATAAAATTTATTTAATAAAATAATTCAAAAATACCCTCATGTCCTCTGGGGAATTGTTCACGATTGAAATGCGTCGAGTGGTAAATTGTGGAAAAATTAAGAGGAAAAAAATAAGAAGAAGAAGAAGAACAACTGAAAAACACGATGCTCAACAAAGCGTTTCGGTGTATGGAGTGAGGCAGACAGAAAGAGAGGGAAAGGGAGTGGTGAAGAGAAGAAAAAACTTGAGGAGGAGCGAAGAGCAGAATGAAAAGAAATCATTGAATTTTAAATGGAATATTGAAAGAATCAAATCAAATGCCAAACATTGAAAATCATTGTGAACGTCGTCGTCGGGCTCGCCTTTCATTTCGTTTCGTTTAATATATTTATTAAAAAAGATTGCGTAGCATTGCTGCCACCGTCATCATTCACCCAGACCCGATGTTTGCCAAAGCTAATATGAAACATAATAATAAAAGCGATGAGACTTCTTATTTCAACAATTCTACAAATAGATTTGCGTTTGCCTCTGCCTGGCTTTCTGCCTCAATCCAATTCCCTCGTCTTCGTCATCGCCGCGGTCCCCCTATCCATTGGCTGACACGAGCCGAGGTAACAACATAATATCGGCTGAACGTACAAGTCGTGGCGGAAAAAGAGGGCAAAAGTCTCATCGACTTTTCGTCTTTGCGTCTAATCATTTCAACGGCGGTCGAACTCCAATTGAATGAAAAATTTAGAAATGCTCAACTGGCATTCGGGCAGAACCGTCGTTCCCATCGAATCGAGACCTTTGCCGAAAGTGACGATAGACACCGTCATCGGCGCGCCGCGATGAATACCACGATCCCGTTGCCTCGTGCAAATTTCCTCTGGCGGAGATTGCTTTCGAATTTGGGACAATCACTCTTCGGGCAAATCGAGCCAATCAAGCATTCAACCGTTCAAAAATGACGAAGTAATTTCTCGTGGTAATTAAAAAAGGCTTAAATTTATTCATTTTGATGCTTTCGGTTCCGGCAGCCATTAGGCTCGGGTCGGGTCAATTTTAACGTATTTCGTTTTTCGCGAAAATTTCCGCGCAAAAAATCATGGCGCGTAAACAATACACGTCATAATTCAATGGCAAATTGCTTCCGGCCGAGATTGCCAAAATCTGTTGGAAATGTTTCGTAATGAATTTCACTTTTTGCCCATCTCGTTTTTTTATTTGGAATTTTTTTTTTTAATTTATTTGTGGAGGCATTTTTCTGGGCGATAACAATCAACTTGACTGGAATTGACTCGAAAAAGCCGATTTCAATTTCGCCAAAAGACATAAAAACAAAGGCATTCGCAAGTTGTTGGCCGAGCAACGTGGATTTTGCGAGGCTTTCGTGTTAATAATAGGCCATTTTGGCGGGCACGGAATTCGTTTAATTGTGATTCATCTAAATACGCCTGGAAATTATAGTCTTGTGGAGGCTGAATCCCGGCTTTGTTTGGGAAGACACAATTTTAATTACCGACTTGATTTTCAGAGGGCAAGAAGTCACTGCCGGAAATGTTGAATTGATGACATTTCGAGCGCAAATGATCCGTTGCCTCAATGCCGAAATTAATCCGAGAAAATTCATTTCCCGATTTCGGAAGCGACGAGCGACAGATGATAAATCTCCGAAAACGCGTCTGACAGCAACGCCTCACCAAGCGCGCCCGAATGAACACCGGATTCAATTGAAATTAGAGCTCTGTTTCGGACCCAGCACATTTGAATATCTCATAGCCGCACAATTTCCATTTCAATTCGTTTGATAATAAATCCAATCGGAAAGTTTCAAAGCGTCGCATAACCGAAAATCGGTGGAAATATTTTCCGTTGAATGAACGTTGACGGGAATGGAAATGGTTGTGGTCAAATGGTGGATGGCGGACGCGCCGGGCGGCTATTACGCAAGAGGTGAACCGGAATCAATGGTATCAATGCTTCGAATAGTAAACGACCGAACACAGAGGATTCGTGGAATTGAACGTTCATGACAACGGATCCGTTCGTTAATGAATTTCGAATTTTCCGAATCGAAAATTCCAAAGCAAACTACGAGCTATGCCTTTGGAAGTCGACACGAGAGTGCCAAAGGATGCTCGGGAGAGCCGAAAGAGAGCCTGCACACAGCTCAGAAATAATAACCGAGAATTGTGAATGTTATTAATGATGAAGAAATTGGATTTTGCTCGGAATGAGTCAACATTCGCCATGTAATAGACTTCCCGTGACTAACCGCATTACCTTCAAACATAATTAAAGTTTCAGGTTGGGTGCCCAAAAGGATTTATAATACGGTAACGATAGGCTGCGGCAGAACCATGCCCGGTTACTGGCTGAAATTTTACATTAGACATTACATTCAAACTGGAGCATTCCTCCGCAAACGAGCTTACTCGAGGATACACACACACATACAAACATACACACATACTGACTCATACACACTGAGCCATCCCAAAACGAACCAACTTTCACATAATTACTCACGATGATAACAACTAAATAACGAATATTGAAGGACCGCCGCTTTCCGGAATGCAATCTCTCATCCAAAAGTTAAAAAAGAATAAATTATGATTGCAATAATTCCACCGAAAGAATCTCATTATGTTTTAATGCTTTCCATCAGCCATTCCATTCCGTTCGAGAGAAGGACGCCCGTAAATTAAGATGAACCGAGGACGATAAGCTCGATTTTTTCTCTCTCGAAAAGACGCGAAAGAAACTGGCACCGTAAAAACATAAACGCTTCAAAAATATAATCGCAACTTAATTTCCTTCAAACGCCGATTCATTAGCATCGTCCGCATTAATTGGCCTCGGAAAAGGTCTCGAGCTTTCATCAAAACGGATCGAAAATTTCTGGTGCCCATTCCGCTGCCAATCAACAAGATCAAATGCACGAAAAGGGACAATCATTCGAAATCATCGCTTACCGTCAAATCCGGTCGTTGAATTCTTGATGAGTCCGCCAATCCACCGGCACGCAGTTAATCGATGCTTTCGACTGCTTCAAACTCAACACTTTCGCTATTCGCCCAGCACTTCAACACTTTGTCTACACTTGTTTGACCGTTTTCTTTCCTCGCTTCGTTTCTTCTTTCCGGTGTTCTTGTTCGCCCTCTCGCCCGTTCGACGTGTGTTTTACTATTGTTTCAACTCAACTGGGAGTGGAAAGTGTGTGATGCCGTTCGGGTCAAGCGGAAACGACCTTGTGTTAGAATTTGTAATGATTTTCCGATGGATTATGTATCAAGTCACCTGAAAATATCCATTTCACTTCACATCACCAGCACATGAGACATGACTAATGTCCGTTTTGCGATTGTCCAACAACGTCGACACACATGCGACGACAACGGCAACGGAGAGAAATTCGCTACCTGAAAGAATCAATGGAGAAGAATCGAATAAATTTCTTTTGAAACATTTCATTGAATTTAGTTTCGAAGTGTATGTGTGTGTGTGTATGTGTGTGTATGGGTGTGTTTATGTCCGGAGGTGTAAGTCGACATTGTTTAGGGGCTTTGGTCATCGAATGAATTATTTTAATAAAATTCTGTTGTTCATCTTTTCGTTTGCTTTCGACAGTCGAAGTTCGAAGGCGATAGACTGTGGTGGCCAGCATCATTTCAAGCCCTGTTGGCACAAAGAGAATGATTGCTATTTGCATTGTCACCAGGTGGATGTTTCATCAAATTGCCAAGTGGTTGGGAATTGATTGATTGGGCTGTTGGACATTCGATTACCGACACTCCCCACCCGCTGGGCATGACACGACCACTCTGGCAAAGTTCAGGCTAATTTTCATGAGAACACTTTCAGACATCAATCACCGATTTTCTGAACGGTGTTTAACTGAAGCGCTCTTCCGGAGTGAACGTTGATTAAAAATAATCGTGATGCACCGGTTCAATGCATAAACTATCAAATGCTTGCAGTCACAAACTGCAAGAAGAAGCATTCATTTTGAACACTAGGGCCCGGTCCATTCAGTATGCTGCTGTGTGTATGTATCTGAATGTGTGTGTGTGGTTGTATGCTCGTCAGTTTGGCCAAATTCTCCACAGAAAACAATGAAATTTACGAACTTTACTCTTCACCAGTCCAAGTGATAACAATAAATTAAACTCGAATCGAAAGAAAATTTCCGAAAACGAACAAACACAATTCTCTCCCGAAGTGGTTGTTTTCGATGTCAGTGGTTCATGTATCCGGGCGCTGTGTGCTCCGACGGAGGGGAACGAGCTGCTGTGCGAATACCAGACATGAGCCAATGGCACTGTGAAATGGATATTGCAACAATTTAGCGTGCAAAATCGTTGAACCAGAAATAAAATAAATTTCTTTCAAGTTTCGGATCGGAATCGATCCGATGGAGGACGCAAGGCACCCCTCGCGGCAAATAGAAAACAAACTGTCGTCTGTTTTGGCGTGAATTGTCGATTCGGTTTCAGCACAAAAACTGTGGCGTTTCTGCAAATGCTTTGATGCTGCAACATCGATTCGGGGCATTTCTTCAGAAGATCCATCAAACTTGAAGGATTCTCAAGGACAATGTTGGGGTTCATTTTTTTTTTAATGACTTGCAGTCAAAGTGGAGTCCTTTGCTGGAATCTTCAAGGAACTTTAGACGCTTCGTTTCCTTAATGGGTGCATTGTTAGGCACTCGTGAATGGCCTTAATGTGTTTGAATGCTCTTAATTTCGTGCAAAGAAAAGCGATAATGGCCAAAGTCAAAGGAAAGGTCTCTCATCTAATAAATGCGGAGCGTCTAGTGCTTCGGCAGAACTTCGATAATTAAAAACGACAACGAAAACTCCTCCACAAAATGGATGACGCTCATAAACCGGTTTGACGATAGTTTGCGGGGCATATGGCATCGGGGTGGCAAAGTAACGTTGAAATTGAATTAGCAACAACAACCAGCTCAACATTGTTACGAAAACGAAAAGTTTATTTTCATGCAATGAAATTACAAGAGTCAACTGTCGAATGAATGACGTCTTTTGCGATGGATGCGGAAAATTTCCATTGCAATTGTGTAGCCACCGTGGAACGTAGAACTGGGCACTTGTCAATTTCGTTGAATTACTTTCATCGCAATTGGCTTTGCTGGGTCAGGAAGTGGCTTCGTCGCTGCCATCACCCGAGAAGTAAGCAACTCTATGCGATTGTTGTTGGGGAAGGCGTGTTTTTTTTATCCCTGAGACCGATTTGCGGATTAAGTGAACGGCATTTTCCTTGGAAAAGTAATTTCCGAAAGGATTTACATCCATTGGAAGCCGCAAAGACATCAGCCGTCTTATGAAAAACCGGCCATCAGTTGTAATCAGCACTGTAATTTATCGTCATTTCCCTTTCGAGTCTGATTTACTGGGAAATCTAATCTTGATTTCCATTCGATGAGAAACTGCGGTGGGTTCGTCTCGGCAGACAAATTTGGTCGAGTTGCATTTCCATTCCATTTGAATTGAATCAATCCCTTATGCAGTTCAATCAACGATTGATCATCCGATCTATTGAAATTGTGTTTGATGAGCATTTACGAGCATCGTTGATGGGCTTCTCACGTAACCCGCTCGAATACGATAGCATTTACGATATCTAAACAGTCGAAACTCGGAATTTAATCAAACGATTGGCAAAGGTCGCCAGAAATGGATAGACATCAAGGACCTTCAAACTCGAAAAGCGAAACCATCATTTAATTCCTCTGGTGAATTCATCAATCATTTACACGAGTTTTCGTAATTATTGAAATGGACGCGCCAGTCAACCAGAATCGGTTGAGTGGTTGCGTATCGGTCGCTTTCATCCTGTGTGGCACAAGCCATCTCTCAAAACCATGTTATCTTTCTGACTGATTCATCAACAGAAAGACGATTATAAATAATTAGACGAATCGATTTCACCGAATTCACCAACCAACGCTTCATTCGCATTGCACAATTATTTACACAATTCATCCATTTTGGAATGCCCATCGAGGAATGCTCAGATGAATTTTGATGTGCGAGGCTGTTGGGGCTGTTGGGCAAATACCGTTTGCCTGCTCGAATTGAAATTCCCTCAAACCAACGCACCGGACAGACAACATTCTCACTGCTGACGTGTGTTATTTCTGGCCGATCATAAATCATAATCAATGATTTCTGTTTGCACAGCAAATACAATTCCATCCAATGATTTTTATTGTTGTTGTTTTATTGCTCTTTTTGTTTGAACATTTTCTCAATAAGCTCAAGCTGGAGCTTCGGGCCATCCCGTTGAGGATTAAAGAGTTATCCTGGGCCTCGATATTAGACATTCTCTCTTCTTCTTCTTCTCTCTCTTTCACTCTATTCCTCTCTGTCTCTATTTCTCTCTCTATTTATCTCTCCTTCTCTCTCCTTCTCTCTCCTTCTCTCTCCTTCTCTCTTTAACCTCAATTCCACCTCGAGCTTTCTCGAGGGTGTCCGGAATTTACTAATTTCACAGAAACAAGGGATCCATTTGCCGTCATGATTTATTGTTATGCAAACTTGGTCTCAACAATGAGCCAAGTGTCAAATTCAGTCATTTGATATCTCGACAAGTGTCAAAGAGTCGATTCAAAGGGCACATCCATTGTCATGGCAGCTGTATGCAGTTTGAAGGGTGCTGAAATGAATGTCAGCCAAACCATGACCCCGACCAAAGGTGAATCGTTAATTTGCGATAAATTTTCGAATGAATCTAGCACGGAGGGAGTGATGGTTCAAACGGGCGTTGAGTAGACTTGCACAAACAACTCCATTGTCCTTCATCAAGCGGGCGTTGAACATTCGAAAACAAATCAAATAACAAAATGTCTTGTTAATTGGACTTCGGTTGAATTTGGCGAAAAGATGACATCAACAAAGCAATATTCCGACGAAATCTCATTGGAAAACCAATACCGCAATTGAGTAAACATATACGATTCGCCTTTCAAACGAAACAATAACATCGACAGACAGAGGCTAATAGTCTTTTGGAAAATCCCCCAAGTTTTGTTCGCTTCGCATCTTGTTGTTAATTTGCAGGAGGAGAAACGGATTGAGCAGCAGCCATTCGATGAATTGCGTTTTCTATTCCAGGATGCCTGTTTGTTTTGGCAACAATGTTTTGGAAAACTTGTCGTTGAATGGCATGTTGTCGAATAACCGAAAAGAAGAAGATTCAGTCAATGTTTGTTCGGATTGTACGAGGAAATTTCCAACAATTTCAACATCAAGTTTTGTAAATTTTACCGTTTGAAAACTTTTACCCGGCAATGATGAATTATGTCTAATCCAGTCTTCTTCGTCAATATCAAGCATACGTTAACTGGAATGACGATGAGTTGGAATGTGACCGTTGGGGGAAAAATCAACGATTCAAAAACAGTTGTTGTTCTATTCGGTGCGGAGAATGGCGATTGTGTAAACGGTTGGCGAAGCAACAGAATAGAATTTGCATTGACAGCAGCCATTTGAAAACGCATCGAAAGCAACCGCAAGCGACGACTGACACAAGAACCACCAATCAAATTAGATTCACCATTCACTCAGCAGCCACGAACTGTCAAATTGTTTCACTTATGAGAAGTTACTTTGCCGATTCTCATACAGGATCATCCCCGGAACAATGGGCTAAGACGACGTTGCCAATGCCGAGGACGAGGAACATGTCGACATTAATGATGACGACGTCGCCCAGCAAGGCCAAACATTTGAGCAAATTAAATTACATTCTTGTTTTCGCTCCAGAATAAATCCATTTTCGTCTCTCAGCTTTGCCCCGTTTCCGTAATGTGCTTCGTTCACAACCATTTTGCTTCATTCCACGATGAAAATTCCCAAACGAAAATTCATTTAATGGCTTTGCCATGAGTATGCCGTCTTGTCGGTTCGGTCTCGTCTTGAATACATTTCGGGCAAAGCGAAATGTTTTGCATTGTGTTTTCGTATGCGATATGCGATACAAGCATTGTAATCAGTTTAATGTGTTATCTAATGTGTGGAGATAAAGAAAGTTTTCGACATGCGCGACCAAGCGAATGATTTTCATTGAGAAATATCTTGGGCTCACATCTCTCTCAACTGGTTCGGGTTCGCTTCGAAATTCAGACGGTAATCCATCGATTGCCGTTCATTGAATCCCCCAGCAGGACTTTTTGGATTAGACAATTCGGATGCTATCTGCATCTTTTCAATGTTGCAATACATTCACACGGTGGACCATTTAACCCGAAACTAATCGATCTTCAGTGTGTCCCATCGCCCGTACATCTTCTTTCTAATTAACGTCAAGTTAACTGCATTCAGCCAGTTGTTGTGTAATCGCTCAGATGGATGGTCGAAAGGTGCATATCGCACACGAAAATCCAACATCAGAATTACCGGAAGGCACAGACCGGAAGGGGCCATCATTCACCAGATCAGTATCGAATCGATGCGATTGAAAGGGCGAAACAAACATTTCGATAAAAACAACAACAACAGACGGCCAAAAGAATCGTCTCTTTTGGGAAGAATAAACTTTAAAAACAAATTTACTGTAAATTAGATGTGGAAATCTATTGATGGCGAACCGACTGGGCTGAGGTGAATCGAATGAAATCGTCAATGGGGAATGGGTGGGGCGATACAATTCATTGCGAGGTAATGTTGAATGGACGAATTCATCTGAAAGTCTCGCATGCGGTTCCCTGTGCAAAACGAAGCAAAATTGAGTTTCTGGTTAAAATCGAGAGAAGAAATTGCCAACGGCCAAATAAATTTGAGGAAACCTTTGTCGGATGGTTGGGTGTCAGACATAGTCATCTTTACGAGCTTTTATCATTGGGTTCGTGCGAAAGCTGAAGGCGATATGCTTGAATCGACCAGAGGATTATGTTTTTTTTTCTCAATTGGCTTTCGCCATATCGACATTTGGCGAGACAATGGGAAAATGATTAAAACCGAATTACTATCCGTTCGCATTGGACCGTTGGGTGTTTGAATTGGCGAACTTTGGTCAAGACCAAGCCGGGAGGCTTGTCTGTGAGGGCGTATCCGTTTTCAATGACCAACGTTAAATTCAAAGAAAACAAGATTATTCAAAGTAAATGATAAAATAACAGGGTCGTCGGGTCTTGGCACGGACGACAGAAAGTAATTTCGTGTCTTCGATGCAGACTACTCGGCTGCTTGAGTCGCACTCAAAACAATCTGCTGCCAACATCAACGGCACATTTGAATCGATTGATGAATTCTCATCACGTTATCGCCGACGAAATGATTCATTGATTTATCGATCCATTCCCGTCCAAAGATTTCAATGATATCATCAGCACATCCAACACGAGCAATATTTCGCAAGCACCAGCCAAAAATTGCTCTCTCGGATGATCTTTCAATTTGCGCCACACAAAACTGATGACTAAACTGTACCGTTACATTTGACTTTGGTTTAAAATATCGCAGAAATGGATGGTTGCTACGTGATTGAATGCCACCAAAGTGAGCTCGAACAAGTCTCGATGATTGTGTGTTGAACACAAGTCTATTTTTGGGCTCCAGTGCAACAGACATGCTCCAGACATCTGAGCGATGCACCATCATGGAATGCCGGAGCGGATTTATTCGTTTGAATGGTTTTATGATTCGACAAGTTTTGGATAAAACTTTGTTCGGTCGGAAAGTGCATTAACATCTGCATATGGTTTGTAGCGAATATAGATTTGTTTTGTTTTGTATTCATGGAATCGGTGACCGAGAGCGATGATCATTGTTGACCAACGGGTTGTGTAGCGTGAAGCAGATTCCTCTTTGAAAGAGCTACAAGCTGATTGGGTGGCTCTGAAATAAAATTGTTTGCTTTGAAAACTCGGTTAGCCGACGTGTGCCCCTCTCTACCTTTCATAAAAGAGAAAGCCACTACGGAAAATACACAAGTAATTAGCACCGCTTCAGTTTATTCTCCGCGAAGGCACTCCATCAAAGGCACCTACTTCTGTGCAATCTCATCTCGCGCTCGATATGAACTTCTTTTCTTTTTTTTTTTTAATGAGAATCCATTTGATGCAATAATATTATAAACAACATCACCAACATCAACAACAATAATCCAAATATTTACGAAAATCATAAAATTATTCAATGATGAAAATCGTGTTGAATTATCAGTCATGGCATCTCGTTCGTTCGATGTTACTGTCATCTCAACGTGGCAGAGCAACGAAGAGAACAAGCGAGAGAAAGAGAGAGATGGAATATTTGCTCTCAGCTTCATCTCTACCACAATGGTGGTGTTACATGTGCTTGCCGTCAAAGAAATATTGAAGCACAATTTCGGTTGAAGAAACCCATGTTGGTGCTGGCATCACGACCGATGGATGACACACCGAAACCCATCCGGTTGGAAAGAAGAGGAAGAAATATTTTATTTTTATTATTAGTCGAATATTTCATG
>JANSTV010131482.1:0-49677 GCA_027564135.1 Lestremia cinerea
ACCATCATCAGCTATTCTGAACCAATTGGACACAATGCCATCCCGACAAGCAACACATGCGGGCAGTTGGTACACCAATTCGGGTATTGATATTGAATATTTATTTCATTGTTATTGTTGTAAATTAGCTTTTGTGATGATTCTCGGGTGAAATGTCATTCAGCGACTTTTCATTTTTGTTTCAATTCGCTGGCATCGTATGTGATGATTTGTGCAGGCAATTCGATGATTTCTCAGAAATTATTTTCTCATTCTGAAAATAAATATCGGCCGATCGAAAAGACTTTTCACGAACAAAGAAAGAACATGAATCCATTAAAGACATCAGATGATGCGTTAACGATTGTTCGTTGAGTCATTTTGGGATATGTTTATCATTTTCAGAGAGCGAATTATCGCGACAATTAGAGAATTGGTTGTGCAAAGCCGAACTTACTTATGGTCCAGCTCGGGCTATTATCGCTCCGTGAGTATTTCGAATTGGAAATCTGAAGCAATTAAAGGAACAAAAATATTGCATTTCTTCCCTAAAACGTAGTCATGCTGGTTACTCTTATTGCGGTGCTTGCGCTGCATTTGCTTATCGCCAAGTTAGCCCAGCTGTGGTGTGAGTACTGTTAATTCCCATCGGAAATGTTTACAAATCCTTATTTCAACGTTAACCTTGACCAGCAAACGCATCTTCATCCTGGGACCATCGCATCATGTCCGTCTACGTGGATGTGCCTTATCAGTTGCTGACAAGTATAAAACGCCATTGTATGATCTCAAGATTGATGCTCAAATCAACAACGACTTAGAAAAAACTGGAAAATTCTCATGGATGGACATGAGCACCGACGAAGATGAGCACAGCATTGAAATGCATTTACCTTACATTGCCAAAGTTATGGAAGAGTAAGTTCAGTTCACAATGTGCTGGAGCGCTGAGATAATTGTTCGATTTTCTAGCTTCAAAAATCAATTTACCATCATTCCAATCCTGGTGGGCTCGTTGTCGCCCGAGACGGAAGCACTCTACGGGGAACTGCTGGCACCTTACTTGGCCGATTCTCAAAATTTGTTCGTTATTTCATCGGACTTCTGCCATTGGGGTCAAAGATTCCGTTACACCTACTACGACGAATCCAGCGGACCTATCCACAAATCTATTGAGAAATTGGACAACGACGTGAGTATTGCCCGCTATGTTTCTCTTGTCGACAACTCTAACGGATCACTAATCCATTATTCCAGGGTATGAACATCATCGAAACATTAAACCCAGCTGCATTCACCGACTATCTGAAACGCTACAACAACACCATCTGTGGTCGACATCCAATCGGTGTTATGTTGAATTCAGTGCACACACTGCAAGCTCGAGGCTACCGAATGAGTTTCAAATTTCTAAAGTACGCTCAAAGTAGTCAATGCTTCGATATATCCGATTCGAGTGTCAGCTATGCATCTGGGTCGCTCATCTTTGAATGAGATTACAAGTAGTTTTGATGACTCAATGCGCTGTAGACCAACGCTCTGAAAACGATACGTCATATCGAGGACTTGCATTCAAAAATTCAGGACGATTTTTGACGAAACAAAAAATGCAGATTTATAAAACGTAACGAACAAAAGCTTTGTTTTGTTTTCTATTTTTTTTTTATATATATTGTTTTTTCATTCTTTTGCTTTACTTTTGTTTTTGTTCTAATAAAGGGACAAAGAAATTACAAATTAATTAAATTCGTTGCAAAGCCCGCGATTCATTGGAATCTTCTCGTTCCTCGTCAGTGTTCAAGCAGTTGTCTATTTGTGGCATCGAGAATGGACGATAAGAAATCTAACGAAGGAGTCGTGTGGCTCGCCGAATGGATGCCTGGATGAAAATGTTTTCTTCATTCTGGCCAATTCATCAGTTGGTCAAAACTTTCAAATTGCATCTTCCGCCAGAAATTGGATTGAAAACTTCTCTAATAATCTCTGATCAAGTTTTCGTTGTTTATTTTGATCCAGTTTCCTATTTTCTTGCAGACAACGTTCAGTTGTTATCGAAATCCAAATATTTGATATTATTTTATTCCAAGTGAAGATGTAATGAATAGATGATCTATTTTTCAAATGAAATTATGGAAGAAATTGCACGCAGCAGGCTCGACGATTTCGACTTAGACTTCCAAGGTGACATCATTCTTAAACCATTCGGAATAATATCAACAAATATATGAGGGAATATGAGGGATTTTGCAACGATTAACGTAGTTCTAATCTCATTATTCACGTTCATTATGGATTTGAAGAAAAATGAATGAAGAGTATTGAAAGCAATTCCAGAAGTCAATCAACGAGTTCACCGGGGCTTCTTATTCGTTTTCTGCCCGAAGGGGAATCAAAAACAGAATCATTGCAAAATGCATTTATTCAATTCATTTCGAAAACAGGTGAATGCATCAATCTCATTTGTATCCACTTCTACGAACAGCGGTAAGATGAACAAACTTAATCCCAGGCCGGTACTGCCCTGACATAAGTTTTCCAATAGTGCCCATTCGAGAAAGGCGACGACCCGTTCTAGCGCGTGAATTGCTTTTCCTATGACCTGCTTCAATCTGTTGGAAAGAAAATGTGTTATTTCCGGAATGGAACAGAATGATAAAATATTTTCTCACTGCAGTGGATAGAAGCACCAACAAAATGAAACCAATCAAAAGGTATCGAAGCGTGATCATGACTTTGAACTTTAAGTGCCGGGCTCGCAAATCCAACTGATCAATAACTGGCAATGTCAGCTCAAATAAAAGGAAAAAATTTGCTTCATCGACGTTTGATGTTTGATTAACTGCTTTCGTTGCGCCACCTCGGATGGATCGTTTTATTTTTCCTGTTTTTTCAGTCTTCGGGTAGCATCGGAACACACTTGCTTCTTCGAAAACCATTTAGGAAAAATTAATTACTTATTTTCCTCGAATCATTTTGAAAAGCAAGATAAACAAGCAACATTTCAGGGGAAAAAATTGAGTTTTATTGATGTTGAAGAATGTGGTGTGTGCAAAACACAAACCACAACCCACGTGAATTCAATCGAGTCGTCGTAGAAAAATATTTTACAATTTTTATCGGAGAAGGTCCCTCTTCATCCAATTTACGGACCGTACTGTTCTTTGATTTTGGCTAAGAGTGCGTCGCATGTCTTTTTCGCATCACCCAACAGCATCGAAGTGTTCGGATTGTAGAATATTGGGTTGTCGACGGCAGCATAGCCCACGCCCAATGAGCGCTTCATCACGACTACCTGAAACAGCACGAATTTTCAGTGAATGGCGCACCTACATTTACACTCGGTGAGAGTGAATTACCTGGTCCGACTTCCAAACTTTCAATACTGGCATTCCTGCAATTATAGAATTGGGATCGTCCTGAGCAGCACTGTTGACGGTGTCATTGGCGCCAATGACCAGCGTCAAATCGGTGTCTTCGAAATCGTCATTGATCTCCTCCATTTCGAGCACATCATCGTATGGCACTCCCGCTTCGGCCAGCAGAACATTTAATTGACCAGGCATTCGACCTAATCGGGACGAGATACTTGTTGATTGATCGCAATTGTGTGATTGGATTTTGATTCATTTACCCGCCACTGGATGAATTCCGAATCGAACTTTCTTCCCTTTCGATTTCAGAAGGGTAACCATTTCAGCGATCGGATACTGAGCTTTGGCCACACAGAGACCATATCCGGGAGTAATGATAATGTTCTTAGCATTTTTGATTGCTTCGACGCAACCATCTAAGCTAATTTCGGAATGCGTTCCAGTGATCTCCATCGCCTTGCCACCACCTGTGGAAGAAGTGCCATAACCTCCCAGAATGACACTGGGCAGAGATCGATTCATAGCTTTGCACATAATATAGGATAGAATGGCGCCCGATGATCCAATCAGTGCTCCTACAATGGTCATCAGATTATTGTTCAGCATGAATCCTTCAGCGCATAAGGCCCATCCAGAATAGGAATTCAATACAGTGATCACAACAGGCATATCAGCGCCACCAATCGCTGCCGTTAGGGTAACACCCATGGCAGTAGACATAGCTGCCGTTCCGCCCAACAGCCCGAGTCCTTCAACCAAAGATGGATCACAATAAAAGGCTGTCATGGCACCGGCATTGCCGGCCAGTAGACCAGCATTTATGAAATGACGGCCTGGTAAGAGCAACGGCGAGGAGCTCAAGAACCCTTGCAGTTTGCCGTAGGCAACCAAAGAACCGCTGAATGTCACGCCACCAATGTATGTGCCGAGAAACAGGGCTGTTCTGATAACATTTGCAGCGGGGTCTGTGGCCAAGGTGGGGAAATCATGGAGGTATGTGGCAACACATGTCAGCACCGCGGCCATACCAACCAAACTGTGGAATGCAGCAACAAGTTGAGGCAAATCAGTAATTTGAATTCGCTTGGCAATCACACCGCCGATACCGCCTCCAAGGGCTGCGACCCCAGCCATTTGAATTAATACTTCCATCGAAGGTGCCATGTGACCCAAAGTGGCCGCAATGCCTCCAGTGACGCCAATCTGCAATGAGACACATCAGAAGAATTCAAAAAAATAATTCATTTTTCCATACCATTCCAAGAGTGTTTCCCAAACGTGACGTTTTCTGCGATGAAAGGCCAGCTAAGGCTCCAACGCAGCACAAACTGGATGCCAGATATGCCATCTGATGGATTTCTGGAAGACTCTGTAAAACAGCATAGCCATAGCCTCCGAGGAAAACAGCAGCTGGAATGCCATACAGCATGTTGTACTCTGGCGGGTCGGTGGGTCGCTTGAACATGTCCTTTGGATTTGGAAATGGAATTTATTAAGCTTGGCTTCAAATATATTGGCAATGAGAGATACCGAGAGAGCCCCGACATGCAAACCACACTCACCAACATTCTTTGAGTAACCATGAATCCACCGAAAATGTTAATGAACGATATAAGAGCAGCACTGGCTGCGAGACTTTCAGTAACGTTGGACGGGACCACTCCACCTCCCATGAGGAGCAATCCACCGACAGCCGTTATTCCAGATATTGCATTGGTGACGCTCATCAACGGAGAATGCAGAGCCGGAGTTACACCCCAAACAGTGTAATACCCTCCAATGCCTGCCAAACTGAATGTAGTCATCATCGTTGTAAATTCAGGCCCAGGGGAAACACATCCCAGTCCTACAAGACCACCTAACCCTGCGGTGTAGGCCAAACTACTCTTCAAGGTGACTTTGAATGGATCCACAGGGGCTACTTGTAGAGTTGTTGCTGGCTTAGACTGCACTTGTAGCGGAGGAGCTGCTGATACCGGAATCACCGGAGGTGGCCACATGAGCTCTCCATGCTTCAGGACAATACTTCCCCGGACGACTTCATCTTCGAGACGGATATCAAAGTGATCCTGTTCGCCGATTGAGAGCAAGAATTTCGAGATATTGTTCGCGTAAAGTGTTGAGCTTTGGGTAGGCAGCCGGCTGGACAAATCGGTCAAGCCAATGTGGACGACATCGTGAACAGTAACGACTTTACCGGGAACAGTCGTGGCAACATTACCACCAGTCTCTGCGGCCAAATCAACAATAACACTGCCTGGTTTCATGGACTTCACATGCTCCTCAAGTATCAATCTGTTTGGAGTAAATAATGCAATTCAATTCGCGTGAAATCAGATCTTTGAGATTAGAGCCTCTTACATGGGAGCTTTTCTGCCTGGAATGAGTGCAGTTGTAATAATGACATCGACTTCTTTGCATTGTTGAGCGAATAAAGCATGTTCCGCATCGATAAACGCTTTACTCATTTCCTTGCTGTAGCCACCCGCTGTACTGCCTTCCTCTTGAATGTTAATCGTGAGAAATTCAGCACCCAAGCTTTCAACCTGTTCCTTAACGGCAGATCTTGTGTCAAAAGCGCGAACAATGGCGCCCATACTTTTCGCTTGAGCGCAAGCAGCCAAACCTGCAACGCCACCACCGATAATGAGAATTTTCGCGGGCGGCACTTTGCCAGCGGCCGTAATTTGACCGGTGAAAAAACGTGGAAAATGATTGGCTGCTTCAATAACAGCACGATAACCTGCAACATTAGCCATTGAGCTCAGCGCGTCGAAGACTTGAGCTCGTGAGATGCGTGGAATGCAATCCATTGCTGTTGGATGGAATTAAATAGTAATCAGCAAACCAGTGGACATAATACGTTCAATAATACCAACCAAATGCATTGATTTTCCTGTCAGCTAACTTATTAATTAAGTCCTTATTAAGGCCTGGGTACAAAAATGAGATTAACGTTGAGTTCTCTTTCAATATCGGAATTTCAGATTCATGCGGTTGTCGAACTTTTAGCAAAATGTCCGACTCTAATGCAGTTCTGGCATCCACCAGTTGAGCACCAGCCTGAGAGTAATCTTGATCACGGAATTTCGCTTCGAAACCAGCTCCTTTCTCGATCTGCACGTGGAAACCTTTCTTCACCAGAGTTGCGGTAACAGCCGGTGTTACAGCGACCCTTTAAAACGGAACCATTCACGAAGAAGACAAAGACCATAATTAAATCATTCAAACGCTTTCGAATAACGGTATCAAATTCCGCAATTTACCGTTTCTCATTCACCCATTTTTCTTTGGTCACTCCGATTTTCAAATTCGCATAGGGGATCCCTTTGACCTTCTTCGCAGACTCAGCATTCTTTTGCGGCTTTACCGCTCCTGCAGGCCAAAAATTGAAATAAATTGTCGTTTCACGGAATCGGTTCGAAAGAGCACTTGCCTGAGAACAGTCTTGCCGTGTGGGGATGCCTTGAAATCCTCAGCATGTGGCTGCCATTGAAAGCGCATAAGCGCATTATGCCACGCGCCATTTTCACTGCTTCTGATCACCGCTAGATGATATTCACAACTGGAACGATCCGATAACAAATATTAGCATAACGCATTCAGATCGTACTCCAATTTGCACTAACTATCTGTTTGCGATTAGTTTCCGATCCAAAAACCGATAAGAGATTCATGAAGGAAGCGCTTTCAATTTCAAAAGCCTTCAGATCGAAAATAATACACAAACGGAATCTCACAGTTAAACAATACTAAATGAACTGTTGATTCACTCATAGCCCAGTAATTGTAAACCTTATTATTTGAATGCAATTAATTAGGAATTTCAACACAATTTCGTTATCAGCTCGATTGTTTAGCCGCAATGCAGAGGCGGAAAACCTTTTGATTTAGAAAAACCGCTCCGGCGACCGGTTGGCATTTGGTCAAGTAGTTTTTCCTTTCATTTTTTTCTCGACAACAAACCAGCTGATGGTGTTTTTTTTCCTTTCACACAAGAATTCAAACACCAAACAAAAATAAACCATTAAAAAAATAAGCAATTGGAGCAAGTATATAGTCGAACATATGAGAAGCCTCTCATTCTCTCATTTCGCTCACCAACACATCGAACGCCTTCACTTGGTTTGAGATCAAGTTGTCAGCAATATTCATATTCCCCTTCGACAGAGTGTATGAAAACACGGCACGTCGCGTTGCGTCGTTGTGTGATGCACAAACATTTGTGAGACATTATCAGCAGCATTGTTGCTTGCACTGAAACGTGAATGTCTCCGAAATGATTGGTAGTCTGCCGGCCGGGCAGTTGTCTATCAATTGGTTTTCAACATTCTTCTGAAGGCGACCCACAACTATTTACCAACCAAATATGAACGTACCTCTGTGAGAGAGAAGCAAAAACAAAGCAACATTCACTGATGCAGTCTTCGGGCGAAAAATGAGTTCTCACGAAAATGCTTAGGCGTGAATAATAAAAATGGCTAATAAAATGCTATATGTGAAATGTTTAGAAACGATATCGACTATCCGGGTGAACGATGATAAAATTAATTGCGACACGACAATGATTGTCAAACCGCTGCCAAAATGGTAAACCAACTCAATAGAGTCTCTTCACTTGACTGGCTCGTACGTTTCACCAAAACATCTACCGAAGCATTGTGTATCGTGGTCGTCAGTTGGATGCGTTCGAATATGTTTTCATCTGGTCCTCCCGCCACGTACATATATATCTGCTGTTATTGTTATATTTATATCCATGTGTTGTGCTGTGATATAATTTGAACTCAGACAATTTGAAGGAGTCGGCTTTCGTCAGCAGACGATACAATGCGCTGAACAAACACTAATAAAATGCTTGGCCGAAATACATTCGAATGTTTAAAATGATTTGTTTTTGAGGAAATTCAACAAAATGTTCACGATTTAGAAGCCATTGCTCGGGTCAATTGGCCAGATGAAAATTGAATTGGTGAAATGAAAAAATTTGATGACGCCAACCAGACGATGCCATTCATAAATCATCTAATTCATCAGCGTCTTCGTCACCGTTCCTCTTGAGTTCCATTTTCGAAAAGTTTTTAATCATTTTGAATGTTTAACGATCATTTTATGTAGTCGTCGGTGCGATCATTTGATATCATTCCGATTTTGCACCGAAATCAAAATAACAGTCGAAAACGAGTTCCACCATTTACAGGTTTGCCTTGAACTTGGCAGGGAATGCCAATGATATTTGACATTTGTATAGATCAACCTGCTTTTCCAAATTTAAACTTCATCCCCTCATTATCGACTTCATCAAATTGATGACGCATTCAACATCCTCACGGTTGATTGTAGCTTGTTCTCTCAAATATCGCAAGATGCATGAACGCGATAATTGAAAGAGAAAAAACCTACCGAAAAATATTCAAATGAAAAATATCAAGTGAAAAAGACGAATGGCTAACGCAGACAAGCGGCGAGAACAGAATCGAATGTGGAGAAAATGAAACCTAAACAAAAATCACACGCAAGACGATGACGACGACGATATTCAACCCGATCGCTTGTGCAACGGCAGCAGCAACAGCGCGTCCGAGAGCAACAAGCGTTTCGGTCATTCCGAAACATCATTATTCCCGTCCATCGAATCGGCCCGCATCGCATCGCATACATAAAATATACGTGAACGAACTTATCAACGGCAGTCTCTCACGTTATTTCAATCGGTACACAACTCACCAATTCTATGCTGACGTAACGGATGTCATATTTATAGACAGAATTAGTATTATTCGATTTGTTGAACCACCGAAACCGAATATCGTAAATTATTTTTTTTGTTTCGATCATTCGGTCAGTATTTCACATCGTTTATTCCCCAATTTCGTTGATTGCGTGATTATATTGAAGAAAAACATTGTTATTTGGAGAGAATCATGGCTCGAGCTATTGTAAATCTTCGCAAAACATTCAATGCAAGTTTGTCGGCGACCAAGCCCGGCTTGTATGTGGCTTCAAAACGCGACTGTAAGTAATTCATTTCATGTAATTTAGCATTTTTGTAATTAGCGACAGCAATTTCGATTCGCATTTGAGAAATTAACCTCTAAAAAACGCATACAGTCGCCCAAATGCCGGTCGATGTCTGGCTTGTCTGTGTGCTGCCACTAGCTGAATTTTATCTCAAAATATTTGGCCGCTTTGGAGAGCAAGCATTCAACAATTTCGATTCTCTCGCGTTTTGAATCTCCCCTGGTGTATTTGTGTGCGTCTCAGTCGCGTTCGGTCACACTCAACGTAACGCATTTGTATTGCATTTAAATTTAGATTTTGAATTTATAATTTTCGTGTTCGAATTGGATGCATGCTCACTGTTAAGTTAATCGAACTGTTATTGAGTAAATGTCTAGGTTTTGACTCAAACGAAAAGGGATTGTGTGGCCTTTAGACTCTAATCAACGCAATTTAACGGCAATTGACGTTCTCAAAGCAAACGACCTGAACTTCAATTTTGACAGAAACTTATCAACATCGAAAGCGAGCGAAAAACAGGAACATAGTTTCTCATGAAATTCTAAACAAATGGTGACCTTGTTTCATGATAACATTGAACGTGTCACAATTTCGCGCAATCTTTTTCGCCAGACTGAATTCAACAAATCGAAAACGATGAGAGAAATGCAATCATCTATGTCGTAGACAATGACGCTCGAATTCATTGATATTTCTCGACCAAATTATTTGATAACCGACTAGTGGAGTCACCATGATATTGCAATATCAAAAGTGGTGGCAAAAGTAGCGGATGAACTAGTTACACGCGCCTCTGATTTGTTATCTGATGCGAAATCCATTCATTACTGTTATTTTGGGCCTCGTTGAGGTTATGTTTGAAATGACCAATGAACTCTTGGACTCTCGATAAAGGGTTGAAATCAGTTCCTTCGGAATCTGTTTCAACGCATTCGTCTTTCCACTCGCCTCACCAGCCCCCGAGGCACAACTACCGGTACCCATTCAACGTTGATCTACTCTCGTGCTCCACTTGTCATGTACGAGCAATCATCGTTTAGAATTTGATCGACAGAATGAAAAAGAAAAAAATCAAAACTGTAGACGGATTGCTCAAACGTCAATAGAAAAGTTTGAATTCCGTCTATGACGTTTATCAGTCGATTGCTTTTATCAATAACAATGATGATTATGAATAGATCGACCGCTTTATTTTTTCTCGGTGTTGATTTATTTTGTTGATTTCGCCACGCGTAAAGTTCGTCGTCAATTAGACATGTTTTGCATTACAATGTCTCCGACGATCGATCCAAATGCAGCCGTCGTGCTTTCTTTGATTGTACCTGCATGCTTTGTGCATGGCTGTGATTGCGCGTCTATCAGTCATTGATAAGAATTCTTTCGATTCGTTGTGCACGTTATTCAAACATCTGGACCGAGAATCGATTGGGGTTCATCAACGGCTAAATTAAGCTCAAAGACGTTTCATGCGTTAATGCATCGATTGAAAACTCAAAGAGTATTCACCTCTAAGTTTCAAAGAATTTTCGATTCAAGCTCAGCATTAAACCGCAATGAAACGAGAGACGAAACGCGAGACAAACCCTCTTCAGATAACGTTCGAATTATAATTTGATGCACGACCATGTCATATATCGCTTCAGATGCAACAATATAAGCAATTTGGCTTGTGGTGGCTTTTTTCGGCCTGCATGAGGTCAATAAACTGCCGGCGTTCAGTATGACTCAGTTGTAACGAAGAAAACGTGGATAAAATAACCAGACGACGACGATTCGCGAAAGGAAAGAAGACGAGAAAAAAACCGCCTCCAAATTTTGACCTGTTTCGTCTTTTGCACAGTTCATTGTTGTTGGATGGCCTTGAAAGAGCAGTGTGACAGCATCGCATACAAAATTTTGCGAGCATTTGAATGATGGCGATCGGAGCGAGATCTACAAAATCGAATGCAGGATGTTCCACATTCGTTTATCGTTGTGCCACCAATGAAAAACGATTGCAAAGCGAAATCTTCCACGATTTATTAGTCGCAATGGGGAATCTAAGCAGAACATTGGCTTATCAAAGGCATGACTATGATTATTTTATAACTCAGCATCGCGTTAATCAATTGTTATACAAAGTCGTCGACGATGTGGTATTGGTTTGTTATTCATTTGACATTTGCAGATGGCAAATTTTGAATGAAAACGAAACGTTTGCGGGAGAACACACACGCCACCAATTGGATTTTTATTGGCTTCGTTATTTATTGATAGAAAACAAGAACCAGCAACAACATATTTTTTGGCTTCGATGTTGCCGCATTTAATTGCTTTCGCCATTTATCCGTCGATCATACGAAATTAGATTTGGTCGTCAGGCTCGAATGCCTGAATGTTTGTTTTGATTCCGAATGCAATGTGAATTTTCATTTCGCCAATCATCTGATAATGGTTCTTTTGTCGCTACATTCCTCGCTTCTGCCTAATTTTTTTTCGAGCCAACAATTGCACGGGTATTTTCGGTTGTTTTCGTCATTTTGTTTTGATCAGACAGTCGAATAAGCTCAAGATGTTTACTTTGAGCAACTCTCAAAACAATTACTCAAACATTGCTAGACCCAAAGATATTTCGAATCCATCTGCGCATCGAACCTATTTTTTTTCTCGCATTCAATCATGAATGTGCCAATCGAATGAAGTCAACGAAGTCGCAGACATGTTTCGATTGGCAGATTCATGATTGAATGCGAAATTGAAAGCCTAAAAATGCACCACTCGAGAATCGATCGTTTTGCGTCGACTGAATGCTTTAGCATGAATATCGATCTCATTAAATGACCAAATTCATTTATTTCAGATTCAAGTAGGACTCGTATTGTAGCCGCCAAGCCGGTTGTTGAAATGGACGGCGACGAAATGACCAGAATTATTTGGCAACTTATCAAAGAGAAGTTAATTTTCCCGTATGTTAAAGTAGGTTTTCAAAATTCTCGTGCGACGCACACGACATGCGTCTCGTAAAGCATGAATTACATTTGAAATATTCAACAGGTTGAATGTTTGTACCACGACTTGGGATTGCCTCATCGTGATGCCACCAATGATCAAGTTACTGTTGACTCAGCCAATGCCATTCTCAAACACAATGTTGGCATCAAATGCGCCACTATTACTCCTGATGAGGAACGAGTGACAGGTAAAGTGGGCCGTTTCTGATATGTTTTCCAGCCACTGACGATTCCCATTCAATAGAATTCCAGTTGAAGAAAATGTGGCTCAGTCCAAATGGTACGATCCGAAACATTCTTGGAGGCACCGTTTTCCGTGAACCGATTTTATGCCGAAACATTCCACGTTTGGTCCCTGGCTGGACGAACCCCATCGTTATCGGTCGTCATGCACATGGTGATCAGTACAAGGCGAAAGACATGATCATCGATCGGCCAGGAACATTGGATCTCGTTTTCACGGGCGCCGATGGCAAAATCACCAAAGAGAAGATTTTTGATTTCAAAGGATCCGGTGTGGCGCTGGGGATGTACAACACCGACGATTCCATTGCCTCATTTGCACACTCTTCATTCCAAGTAGCGATAAATAAGAAATGGCCACTATATTTGTCGACCAAGAACACTATTTTGAAGAAATACGATGGCCGGTTCAAAGATATCTTCCAGGAAATCTATGAAAAGTAGGTCCCCCCCTCCATTCGACCCCCGGGAATTCCAAAAATTTATTCATTTATTTTCAACAGGGATTACAAATCTCAGTTTGAGTCTCTGAAAATTTGGTATGAACATCGATTGATTGATGATATGGTTGCCCAAGCGTTGAAATCAAGCGGTAAATTCGTGTGGGCCTGCAAGAACTACGATGGGGATGTTCAATCGGACATTGTCGCTCAAGGTTTCGGCTCATTAGGTATGATGACCTCTGTGCTGATGTGCCCAGATGGCAAGACCATCGAATCTGAAGCCGCCCATGGAACTGTCACCAGACATTACCGGTGAGTAATATGATGGAACCGCGAAAGAATGATTGTTTACTGATGCTGGCTCATTGCAGACAACATCAAAAAGGTCTCCCAACCTCGACCAATCCAGTTGCATCGATTTATGCCTGGACCAGAGGATTGGAACATCGTGCGAAGCTGGACAACACTCCTGAACTGGCCCGATTCGCTCTGTCTTTGGAGAAAGCCTGTGTTGATGTCATCGAATCTGGAAAAATGACTAAGGATCTCGTTGCTTGCATTCACGGCTTGGCCAACGTCAAGGAAGGCATGTACTTGAACACCGAAGACTTCCTTCAAGCCATTGCCGAGCAGTTGGAACGTTCCCAAAAGGCCTGAGCTGGTATTTTTCAAGCGATCGTCAACCATTTTCTATTCTGTATTCTTAATTTTACGCCAATTATTCGATAACTGTAAATGATGATCAATTGCACATTTTCAAAACAAATTTTTTCAAAATAAAACTTTCAATTTTTTCATGCGATGTGTTTCACTCTCCGATAGGTAGATTCACCACCTGTTCACGATCATTCTCATAGGTGTATTATCGGGTCGTCTCTTTCGCTCTCGCGTTGGCTGCGTCCTCTTTCTGTTTGAACTGACGTTTGGTTGCCGTGGTTATGGCGCGCTTTGTTTACGTTATTTGATTTGATTAGTCTGAATTTGCGGTTCGGAAGGAAATTGGTCGAAGGAATGAATTTTCACAGCTGAAAATTGTCATAAAATAGTTAGTTTTGAATGTGGAAAATCTATTGAAATGGTGAGTAATTTCGCTTCAGCTCCTCACTGAATCGTCTAAAGAAACCCAGTCTGTTTACTAGGCGTTCTCGAACAAGAATAAAGAAAACTGCAAACCCAGAATGGAAGATTGGCGAGCAGAAAATTCAGACTTGAATGATGGTGATGACGATGTAGAGATTACCCAAACGGAATTGGCCGAATATGAACGCTACATAAGCTGCTGTGATCGAATGAACGACGAACGAATGAGACAACAGATTCGAGAGAGTAACCAGGAACTGAGAGAGTTAGAGATGAAAATCCGAGCTGCATATGTGGGCAAAGCGATCAAACTGCAATTGGCTGAACAGGAAACAGCACGATTGCGTGACCAGCTTCGGATGCAAAAAGAGCAGCAAATGATCGAGGAAAAACGGATGCGAGAAGAGAAAATGGAGGAACAAGCCAAACTTGAGATGAAAACCCGACAGATTGCTTTGCGAGGCGAGTTGCAAGACCAAATCATTAACAAGCGACTGGAAAATAAACGGCTTTACGAAGAGTTCTTGAAAGAAAAGAAAATCATTGATGAAATCATTGGAAGAATCCAGGAGGAGCAGATGGAGTGAGTGAAATTGGCTTCCTGTGGGTCCAATGAAAATTTAACTTTGAATCAATTTCGCAGAGAACAACGGGAAATGTTGCGACACCGAGAACAATATCGAGCTGATATGGGTGCCTTGAGAAAGTCTCAGGAACTGTGGCGTGAGCAGCAACGCCGAGAGACAGAAGAAGAAAATCAACGAATAGAATTGTACGTGAGAGAGCGTGATGAGAAACTGGCGGAAGAGCAAAAGGTTTCAGCCGATCGAAAGCGCGCTGATATGCAATTACGGGAGGAAATGTGTACACGGTTGGAGGAAATAGAGGTGAATATTCGACATTAGGAGAGCTCCGTTTTCTTTTCTTCGTTATTTATTTCATATTTTCATTTCAGCTAAAAGCTCGCGAGCGCGAAGAACTTTTACGGAAATTGAAATGGGAAGAGTTGCAAGAGAAACAAGAGCAGGTTGACCGCAAAACTTTAGAAGAAAAACTCCGTTTGCGAATCGAAAATCGAATGCAACTCGAGAATCAGCTGCAAGAAAATCGCTTACGAAAACTTCAACAGCAAGATGAAGACGATCTTTTCCGCGTAGAGCAAATGAAACTCTTGGCCGAACAAGACAAACTCGAGTTGTTAAGCAATGAAAAGAGACGTCTGAAGATCATGGAACATCACCGAGCTGTACGTGAATTGATCGCTGAGAGGAAAGCGAAACGCCAATGCGAGATTATGGAATTGATCAAATCACACGAACAGGATGCCCGCACCGAACGAAGAAGGTAATGGTAGTTGTTAGATTTATAGTACTCAGATTCTAAAAGTCAATCTTGGATTCCAGGCAAGAGATCATCGAAGAAGAGCGCATCAAGATTCTCAAAGATCACGCAACCCAACTATTAGGTTTTCTTCCATCTGGAATACTCCGTGAGAGCGATCGAGCATTCCTAAATTTCTAGTTGCTCTTCACAGCTTGTAAATCAAGAAAAAATCTTCGAATTAACATCTCGATAATTTAAACGGCGTTTTTATTGAATTACAGTTAGAAACATTCGACAAAGTTGAAACAAGTAGAAAATGTGCTCCTTCTATTTCGATCGGAAATAATAAATCCAGATCCAGCTGTTGGAAATGACGGTCAAGATCTTCATTTATTAGCGAAATATTCTTCCAATAATTAATTACCAAAAATTCTTAATAACTTCATAAAAACAAAAAGCGAAAATGATGAAAATCTTGAATGCAATCAGAAGTGAAACCCCGAAGAGCGGCGCACCGTAGACCAAATGACCGAACAGCACCGAAACGAATATAATGATCAGTGTTCGAAACGATCCCAGCCACCGTAAGTTCACGCGTGGACCCACCCGTTCCTCGTACAGTCGACTCACTCCGTGGGACTTGTCAAACGATTGGATGGTCATTGGTGGCACCAGTAATTGATGAACTAAATGCCCGACCACACCACTGCGGTTCCAGAATCTCTCCAACTCTGCTGAAAACTGATGAAACAAAGGAGTTTTGTCAAATTTCCTCATCACAACCAAAATATGTCTAAAGTCTTACCCGCTCGTTCAAATAACTCGATAGTTTGTATAAAGACCGGACCAAAAATGCCAGCTCATTGCTTTGAATTGGAACCAGAAGGGGATCTCCAGAAAACGTTATTTCACGCAAGCGACGACGCATCTGAAAGAGATAATTGCACTGAGCTGGTGGAATTATGAATGAATCAAAAATACGAACCGCTGTAGGAGATGGACACAGGCTTGAGTCGACCGAATCGATACCAGTTGTGTTGAATGTGTCAAAGCCTGAGCTCGCTGTGGTGTCTCCGTTGAAAGAGCGTTGCGATTGTTCTTTATAAATCGCTTCGATTTCCGGCAAAGGAATCTGAAATTCGGCGAAAAATCTGAGTTAGTCCGAGATCCATGAAAACTCGAAAAAATCAAACCAATCTCACCTCATAAATTCTCGAAACCATTGAGATTATGCTGTCCAAAATCTCTGGAATCTTCTTCGAGTCGTTAATCGTCTGCTCGTGTAAGCTTTCTTCCTCGTCACCCAGAAGCCATTTGATTTGTCCGATCAAACCGTGATATCGTTTTCGTCGTTCATTCTCCAAGTGAAGGGCATACGAGATGGCATCTTGACGGGCAGCCAACATTTTTCGAATCAAATTGTCGATCGTAACGATTGTACTCGTTCCAAACATACAAGCGTAATTGTCCTCGTGGAGATAATTCTCCGAACGATTATGATATGGTGAGCCGACAGTTGGCGATGTGGGTGACGCATGACCACTGCAATCATGAATGTCCATCGAACGATTCAAGTTCGAGTTATTTGATGCATTTGACGAATGCGTCGAGATGTTTAGTTGTGACTTCGCGGACGCAGTTGATTTGTTCGAATACATCTGCGTCTCGTTATTTTGTAGAATTATTGAAAGATTTGATTGGCCAAACACTTTGATCAAACGGAAGAGCATTGTTACGTTTTTCAGCGAGGAGAAATCCAAACGTTCGAAACGAGGCAATAATTGAATGAAGACTTGCGTGTAGGAAACCATGTTATCCGAGATGAATCGTTCGTATTTCGATGAAATTTTCGCCAAGGAAATGTCGATTCCAACCTGTTTGTTCAACGTATATCTCCAGGGTTGGATGTAACTCAGCCACAGTTCCAGCACCACCGAAAATGAACTATCCAAAGGCCATCGTTGGATTATATGCCGCAGGAATGTGAACATTTGAGCGTTCATCATTGGTTGAGCAAGTGACCGCAGTGAAGCCATAGGCGTCGCGTCAATTTCAGCTGAATTACCAAAGGCATGCAGTTGTTTGACTAGAATGCGAACGACTCGAATGAACTCACTGCTGGGCAGGTCACGATTCTCTTCACAATCGTAACGCAGCCATGTGTCGATGAACAAATGAAGGATTGATTCTGTTCGCCAATTGTACGATCTTGATGACTCAGCGGTTCGAATACTCGTTGAGTTAGTAGAGTAGTTTTGTGACAAGGCGGTCGATAGCAAGTATTTGGGCGTTCGTGTTGGTCTGAAAAAGAAATGAAAATTTAATGTAACATCAGCACTTGGCTCGTCGTGCTCTTTACTTACTGGATGGGTTGATGAATGGGCATACTGTTGGCCAACTTAACTGAGCAGAAAATATTGCTTGGAATCACCACAGTGTTCGGGTCGCTAGGCAAAAACGAACATAAATAATCGGCCGTCAAGAAGAAGTACGGCGTCTTCAGATGGTCGTTGTGAACGGCCAACGCTCCAGGATACATGTTGTGTAGTGGCGTCATTCCATACAAAACGAAATTGAATATGTAATAGTCGAAAGCATTCAACGAAAGCGACGTAATTTGGCGACGAATCGGATCAATGTTTATCAAATCGGAATAAAACAACGAGTATCGACCACTGTGTAACATTTGAATTGTTCGCGAGGGCAATCGATCAGCTGGCACATCGAATTTCACGGGCTCGTTCAGTAGCCGATAGCATAGTCGGAATAATGGACCCAACGGAATGAGGAAGTTGTATAGAATCTCGAATTCCTGTGGGTTCGTCTCTCGGGCGACAGTTCGTAGACCCCATCCTGGAACAAAAACCTCTCACTTATTCGGCTCGACTGAATGCACATAGCAACGCTTACCTGGTGTTCCGAATATGGAGCTGATTAGCGTGGGGAAGAAATCTTGTAGTTCCTTTGTACTGCTGCGATCAAATAATGCCGCCAGTTCGGCACATTTCACATGCAAAGGCAAATTCAAACAATCGTTCAAGTAGAGCTGCAATCAAACAGTATGATGAATGGTAATTCTTTTGGGAAGTTTATTGATCACTTGATCACGAACCGAACAGTTTTCCGCAAAATATGACATGGTTGGCCGTCGTTAATCACAAACACTTTTTGGAGGATTCTTCAGAAAAATGTATGCATTAAAATAAACACATTGGAACCTCAAATGACTCGAGTAAATAAACCTCTGTACTTATCTTTCGAACAGAAACATTTTGACAGATGATTTGCCGGTTAACGGACGCATTAAATACCCATTTAGTTGATGGCGTTCGAATTAACGTTCAGTGTACTCAGCGTATCTGATGGGGATGCGTTCAAATATTGAAGAACGGGGAGGAAGCAAAGGGTCATCTTGACTCAACTGTTATACTTTCAGAAACAATTTTACAAATTGTTATTGAATTTAGGTTGAATTTCAAAACGTTTAGAAGAATTGTTATTATTGAACGGTAAAAACCAAACTGGTATGAACATAGCGCTGAATATAACTGAACGCATCCATTCACGGTGAAAGAGTGTTTTCGATTGCGGGGTTTCAACTGTCAAAGCCATACCCAAAGCACAACATACACGTGCTTTAGAATTGTTGGGTTATTCGGTATCATTTAGCAGAAAACGTTGAAACGGAAAACTATCGAAAAAACATGCCGGCGGTTGTGAAAAAGCAAAATAATAAAGCCGCGGTGAGCGGTAAAAATTCAAAGCAGAAAGGCAGCAAAGAATCGAAAAAGGCCAAGACAAAGAATTTGAAAGAGGAAAAGAAGGCGCTGAAGGCACAAGCCAAGAAGGCAATTTCGGAAAAGGTAAGCGTTTCTCGAGATGAATGTGAATTGAAACCAATGATTTAACACATGAATTCGTCAATTCCAGTTGAATCGACCACCAGTTATCAAAAAACAAAAGAATAAGCATCGTTTCGATCCGAAGAAATTAAATCGAGGCGTTGTATTGCTGTCATGTTTACCTCATGGTTTCTTCGAAAAACAAATTGAAGCGTATTTCAGTCAATATGGCCGAGTAACACGTTTGCGTGTGGCCCGCTCTGAAAAGACGGGCAACAGCAAGCATTACGCTTTTGTTGAATTCAAATATCCAGAAGTTGCTCAGATCGCCGCTGAGTCTCTGAACAATTACTTGATGTACAAGCATCTCGTCAAGACCAAGTACATTCCACCGAGCGCACAGAAACACGATTATTTCAAGCAGCCGGTTAAGTTTGTTAAACGTAAAGGAACCATTGAGCTCGTTACACCCACGGTGACTCGTGCCAAGGAAGCTGTTAAACGCATCAATAAACCGGTGACGAAAGAGCAGCATGTGGAACGTGTCGAACGATCACAATGGAAGTAAGTTTGTCTTGAATTGGATTCGATCAGAGAGCGGTGAACTAACGCAGTATTATTACAGATTGAAAAAAACACAGGAATATTACGCTTCTTTGGGAATCGATTTGGATCTGAGTCATGTCGCTCACAAGTCGCAAGAAGTGGAAGAGGTTGAGGAAAAGAAGCCCAACAAGAAAGCGGCTAAGAAAGAAAATCTGAAGAAGAACGAACCAGCTGGCAAAGCGGCCAAGAACGAAAAGGTTGTGAAGGGCAAGCAAGCTGATAAAAATGCGAATGTTGAGAAGAGCAACAAGAATGTCAAGAATGAGAAATCGAAACCAGAAAAGAAGGGCAAGAAAGAAAAGCTGGATGAATCGAGTGCCAATGACACGCTGAAGAAGCTGGTCAACACGACTATTTCAACCTCCGATGAGGAATCGGATGATGATTATGAACCAACTGACACATCCATCGCTATTGCCAAAGCAGAAGCTAAGGAGCTCATTGAGGACGATGCAGATGAGGATGAGGATGAGGACGATGAAGATGAAGATGAAGATGAGGATGATGATGATGAGGGTGAAACCACCTTGTCCCAGTTTGCCAATAACACAATCAATTCCTCCGACGATGAAGAAGAAGATGACGATTCTGATTACGAGCCGACACCAGAAGAGATCGCTGCTGCCAAGCAAATCGCTTTAGCCGCCGCAAAGAAGCTCCAAGCCGCGAAGAGCTCGAAGAAATATCAAGAGCAACTTAAAGATGCGGTTGTGGCTGATGAATCTGATGATTCTGATGAAGAAGACGACGAGTCATTCGAAACATCTGGTAACGATACTTTCTCACAATTCCTCACTACCACGCTCGATTCTACAGTTGCGCCATCAGACGACAGTGACTATGAACCGACCGAGCAAGAAACCGTCGCCGTCAGCTCAAAACTTAACAAACAAGCGAATGGCAAAGGAAAGCAGGTAGCCAAGCCTGCGCAGCAATCGAAACGCAAGAATGCTGAGGCGACTCCTTCTCCGGTTGCCAAGAAACAGAAGAATGAGCCCGTGAATAAGAAGCAGCAGACACAAAAGCAACAACCACAGAAACCGCAGTCCCAAAAGCAGAAACCACAAAAGCAACAAGTGGAGAAGCAACATCCACAGAAGCAACAAAAGCAAAAACAACAGAAGCAAGAAGTGAAACCAACAAAAGAAGTCAAACCCAAGAAGCCATTGGTGCTGGCACCAACACCTTCACCTGCTCCGCCACAAGCCAACGGTAAAAAATTGAACAGAACTCAGTTGGCCAAAGCTAAGGTGAATTTGAACAAGGCCATCGAAAAATCCAAGCCCAAAGGAAATGAGGCCAAAGTTGAAAAGATTGTCGAGCGGAAGACTTTTGGCGGAATCGAAAAGAAGAAGCCCGCCACCAAAGCGGCTGCTACCAAAGCAGCTGCAACCAAAGCGGTGGCCACAAAAGCCAAGGCTGATAAAGCAAAGAAAGGCAAATTAGCTGCCGCCAAGGAGTTGGTCGCTGGTAAAGGCGACATCAAGAAACTCAATGCAAAAGGCGGTCAGAAATTGAAATCAAAATCGTCCAAATAGAATGTTGAATTAGCTGCAGGTTAAGTGTGCATTTCAAAAGAAGTTTTACGCGGAGATTTCGTCATTTCTGAAGTATTAAGCTTAAGTTTCAATAAATTTATTGATTAATGTAAATCAAATCAATTGATTTTTTCCAAATAAAATCATCGATATTTTTATCAGACGACTTGATTTTCTTCTAGCTCACAGGCTCAATGCAGTCATTTTACCTTTCCAGTTTCCAGTGGCCAATCGATCATACCTTCGCCTCCACTACATGACATTCTGAAATTGAGTTACGACAAAGTAGTTTTCTGGAAATGTTTTATTGATATTCTTACAATTATTAAATTATCGCTAAGCATCAAATTAATTTATTGATATAAATGGTGAAGATGTTGATGATGGACATGGAGCTGCTGCTGAAGATCACTTCGATTCAGTTCCGAATCTGACCCTTTTCCATTTCATGCGTCGGTTTTGAAACCAAACTTTAACCTTAAAGAGACAAAGAGGAATGTTTCGATGATATTTTGAAACGAACAAGTTCTTTGCGGAGAGATAAGGTAAAGGGGATTTTTATCAATTGACCCTTTTGCCGTAATTTTCAAGTTCCTTCAAAGTCGGTTTTCTCTTCCACTCAAAAAAATTCAATAATTTCAGTTGAAAAAGACATTCGTACTGGATTCGGCTGCATCAGGCAAATCAGTTGCATCAGTCAGAGTATAACGGTAGGCGCTTAACCTATTGCGGGAGATAACAACCAAGTGCATGACACTAAACTACTTCAAAAAACATATTAATTTTACCTGTCGCTCGGTTAAACTCAGCGCCACAGCTATTTCATACCGTCGCAGTCTCGTCAAATAGTTGGAATGATTGAATTCAGCTTCCAATTCCTTGACTTGTTCCTTCGTGAATGCCGTACGTTCCTTGCGATATTTGGCGGAATTGTGTTGTTCCTTGCTCGAAAGACTAAGGGTTTCTGAGAGAGTGATTAAAATGAAATTCCATGCAATTAAAATGTCTGGATGACTCAAGAGTGGAGCATCTCACGCTGATCTAATTAGAATGACGAGCCCAATGAAACGATGAGAACGATTGACTCATCATCAATCCTCGAAACCAACGCCTCAACGAACTGTGTGACTCATGGCAAATGACCATATTGGTCCCATGACGGTCGCCAATCAAGGTCAAGAAAGCAGAAAACAAACATGTTGCACGGTTAATCAATATTTTATCTCTCTTTTATTCATTCAATCAATCATTCCATTTTGTCACAAACGACGATCAAATCCAACAACAATTAATATTCATTTGGTACTTGGTATAATCCACTGGTTTTCCTGCACTTTTGCTTAACAATCAATATACTTTTGGGGGAGCATTTATGGAATCATTTACTTTTTCTTTCGATAATTGACACACCGCAAAAACAGGACATTTTCCTTAAAATTTTCATTTTGCAAATTGTTGTGACAGTGATTACAACAAATTGCACGATCAGACATATACGCTTAGCCGAACCGCATCGCTTTGAGAGTTGGCTCGTTGTTGCATCAACTGGTTCGTCGAGCCATTTGGACTTGACATTTACATATATTTAAAACACACTGAAAGTGTAAAGAATTCGCTTGGACAACACCTCAATTTACATAAATATATCCAAAAAAAAACTAAATATTATTACTGATTAAGCAGATGGTTTGTCATTTTGCATGAATCTCATTCAATCATTCGGTGATTCGTTCATTTTGAAGAGAAAATCTGTTTCAATATTTGAACGACAAACAACGTGTCCAGCGGATTTCATTAAACATTAATGCAAATATTACTATAAATATGTTTTGATATAAAAAGCACAATTCATTTTCTCTGTCTTTATAAACAATGTTCTTTAATTCGTTTGGTGGAGTTTTTCTCGTTTAACAATTGCATGTTGATGGCTCGATCCGAATACGGGAATGGGGATCTCTAACCGAAACTACAACAAGAATTCGTCTTTTTGGCTGTTTTATAAAATGCTTTGCTTTGATACGATAATTGTTCGGATTTCGTCACCAAATCATCTAGTTTTTCGCCGCGTTCCAGAACCGCTTCAATGGTATTTTTCAGAATGATTTTCGTTTCGTCCAAGTCGTCTTGGATTTTGGTGAGAGCATCGCCTTCCCGAGGATCCTGGTATTTTGCCAGATATGCCGCCAGAGTGGTGAAACTGATCGATGATTCACTGCCACCGGGCCACAATTCCGATGGTACCCTTGCCGTAAAATCGTCGAGAACTTTTGTTAGAAGCGTATGCGCAACACGTTGTGGATATTCATGATCGGCTATCAAAACGGCACCCAAATTGTCACCTCGAACATAAACATGACACATGTACATGTCTTGTTTGACCGATTGTCGAGTTGCCATTTGCGTTCGTTCAATTATTGTCTTACTGGCGAATCTACGAGACGAAACGAAAATGAACAAATTACTTGATACGTTTCAATGCAGGAACCAGCGCCAGCAATGGAGTCGCATCGACGATTTTTGTGAACACAACAACAATGCAAACAATGAATAGAGATAATTACTTGATAAACTCTTGAACGGATCCACGTTGAAAAAACGAAAAGCTGGATACATCATCGGCTGATTTCAGTAATTTGACCTCGTTTGGTCCTTTGAAGAAAACACTTAATGCATACAATTTGACCATTTTTTATGGTTTGGCGCTTCAGCGGATGCCACTCGTGGCTGAGATGCAATTTGCAAAATTCACAATGAAATTGATTACAGTTTGACGGAAAATCTGTCTGTCAAACTTTCGAAATATGTTTGCACTTTGCGTAGTTGTTGGCGAGAATGGAATGTTTTGTTTGATGATGTTAGCAATGTGGGAGATATTCGCGTTATGTCATTTACACGCGCTCTATTTCTATGTTTCTAATGTTAATTCAATGAATTCAATCAGTTCAATGCTTTAATTTTCGCGTCCGCCGTTCAATCAGTTGCGTATTGATTCGATCGATTTCTCTCACTTTTGGATATTTTATGATTCACAGTTTTGTAACCGAAAAGATTCGTCGCAATTCACCGTCGAATATGCAAAATCTGTCTATGTTTTTGTCGTTTGGATCATAAACACACTCTAATCGTCACAAATGGCGATTCCGTCCAGTCCACTGCGTTTGACATAAGCCTTACACTGTTGTCACAAAATTGTGAACGTTTCTTTCAGTTCAAGTATTTCGTTACAGGGTGTTTCCTGCTGTTTCAAAAGTGGCACACATTTTAGTATATTTTTCACGATTTTTTTCTGTTTTTTTTGCGCATTTTTAATTTTTTTTTGAATTTATATAGTTTTCAGTCGTTTTTTGCGTAAATTTAGCTTTGATTGACTTCATATTTTGGTTCTGCGGAGAGAAAATTTGCTCGATTCTTTTTTGGTCTTGGCTCAAAATGAGAGCTGTTCTCGATTTCCTCGCTCGACCATCTGCTTGTGTGGCCGTTTCATTTGACACGCATGTGTTATTATCGCTCGTTTTTTCATCATTCCCAATTTCATTTCGTTCTTGTTTAGAATATACTCATTCATTACGGTCGTATTTTTTGACCAAAAGGGCGATTCAGCACAGAATTTCGTTTTATTTTTTTTTTGAAACTCAATTCTATAATAAAAAATCAAATATTTGCGTCAGCCAAGATTCGCAACATTTCAATTTGAACATATGAAAAATAAATACTGCTTGCGCCGGGCGAAAGCAGTATCCTGCCTACATACAGGGGTAACCATGAATCAAACTGCAGCAGAATGATTGGCTGAATGAATTTTCTGAGAGAAACAACATATTGGAAACTGTCGGATTAAAAAAGATGTCCGTCTACCGAGAATCGATCTCACTGCTTGGAAGGTAGCTATGCTAACTACTACGCCATCGACGCACGCACTGGCATTGTTTCTATTCGACGAAACAAAGGTTAGTTCTCAGAAAATATTGACAACGGTTCTGTGGACACTGATGTGCAATCGATCGTTTCATTGGACATGGAAATTGGAATTGAACCGCGAATCATAGTCGAACAAACAAACATCACTCACCCTCAACATCATCCCGTTCGGCAGAAAGTTGTGTGTTTTCTTCAACGGTTTCCGGATGAGACAATCTCAAATTTTCATTCTTTTCGTCGCCCTGCCATCCCATCGGAACCGAACTGCACGAAATGTCCGCGGTCTTTGGCGAGCTTTCAACCGTTTTGAAATTCTCAATAGAACTACACTTTTCGTTGAACTGGCAATCGAACGATGGAACAACATGCGTTGATTCTGCTTTCTCGCCAGGCAGATCCAGTTCATAGTGGAACACAGCTTTATTCAGAATGTTGGTTTGATTCTCGAAACCGGACTTTGAATTCCTGATCGGATCATAGTCTGGCGTGACCCTATTCCACTTTTCGGGTGAGAAAGTGTATTCGGTTTTGTCATTGTGGCAAAATGATTCGAAATTATCTTCCGGTTCGCTCGAAGTGTTCACATAAGCACTGTTGGACTTGCTGAAATGCGTATTCCAATAGAGAAACCAATTTTCATTCGACACAAAATCACAAGAAGATTGATATCTGTCACATTCACTGGTTTGCACAAGGTGCTCGTTCATTGCATACAAATTAGGCGAGAACATCTTCCGGCCGATTCTACTCAACGAATTTCCGCACCAGAATCACTGACTCAAAACTGACTATCCCAAAGCGAGCAGATCAAATAACAGCACACTTGACACTGTTGTCTTCTCCTCAGCACGGCACATGCGTAAATGATAGTTAGAAGAAGCATCAAGAACTACTTGACTGTTTGACACCACCGACAAAGTCGCAGATGCGTCGCACACAGATCAGTTTGAGTGGCAATCGGATGCATCGATGGCCAATGATATTCCGAGATGGAAATCTGGTGGGCGTTCTCAAATGAGTCAAACGATAATCCATTCATAATTCATTCATGTTATTGGCTCGGCTAAATGCTTTTCATCGCCTTCAAATTGCCCCACGATTATTGATGGATTAATTACCATTCGGATCCCATTCGACAGTGCTGGGAACATCAAATCAAAATAAACATTGACGAAATTTATGAAATTATTTTCTGTTGTTGTTTTCTGTTTGTTGTGGTTTCTGCAGCGAAACGACATTCGATGTTTGTTCAAATGATCGCATTTTGTTATTTTTCCTTTTCACGATCGTTGTCAATTCTCATGAGTTACATTCTGTGGAAAAGTATCATCGACGATTTTTCGGTTTTTCTTGATTTTTATTCTCCGCCCGTTTTGGTTAAACGATCATCGTATATTTGACGATGACATATTTGACAGCAATAGTCGGCATAGCTTGAACTTGAATTGGGGTTGAGATGAATGGCTAAGCCTGTCTGGGATTGAAGCCGTTGGAATTTTCTGTTTTCAAAGTTATACAACCAATCAACTTGAATTCGAGTCAACAACTGCAGAAGGATCGCAGGAAAACAGTAAAATTTCGATCACAAAAGACCTAGGCTCTAAGGGAGCCTCGGAAAGATAGTTGTCGACGCAGTGAACCGGAACTAAAAGAAAACTGATTGTCAATTTTCTTGAGCATCGCCACATAGTCAGTTAGCGTTCGATCGATAGGTTTTCTTCGCGCATACCCCCCAACATCAACATCGTTGCCAATAACTGAAACACCTTCGATGACTGGATTATGAAAGGGAGGGAAAATATAGAAAGCTGAAAAATCTTCCTCAAATCAATTGTCATCTATTTTGTCAAAACAATCCCGATTGCAAGCACGAAACACAAAAATAGCGTGCAATCGCCATAGCTCCGTTGCATGTTATATTGAACGATCAACTTTTGTGTGATCTTTCATAATTTTCCCGAATAATTCAATCACCGCTACATAGTTTCTGAGTTGATTGTGAATGCCTATGCTGCACTCGTTACATGCTATCTACAATGTCTATGCTTGTACTTTGACCAAAGCAGTAAAGCCTGAATCCACGGTATCACCATAGCCAGTGATGAGCTCGAATTTTACGAGGCCAGTTGGTGCGAACGGAGGAAGGGTTTTTTTGTCAAAAAAAAAGTTGTGGATGGTGTACGTAGTCTGCAATGCGATGAACTCAATGGTGTATTAAATTAAAGAGCCGCTCCAATTACACTCACCGGTCCTTTTTCCTTAAATATCGGGCATAAATCATCCTTCTGATCGTCAACATAAACATAGTCAGACACTGGAGGCTTCAGATCGTTCATGAAATATTTCTTGTATTGAGTATCCACAAAGACGCAAAAGGGCTGCCTGGGCACTTTATACGGAAGCAGTGTGAACTGGTTGTTGCCTTTTGAGCTATGAAACGCTCTGACCTCAAGCTTCCCAAAATCAATTGCAATTAGTCGGTGGCTCACTTGGGAGTTCAAACAATTCAACATACCCAGTAGTTATCCATTTCTTGATAAAGCTTCTCCTTGTAAGTGATTGTTCCGCTTATCGCGGCTGTCGTGCGATTCACTTTCTTCGCTCGCAAATCGAAGACAATATTCCCGGTTGTTCCATTCATGTTTTCAATTCTCTCGAAGGTATAGTCCCAGGCCTGGAATCACTGCAGAACTAGAGTGTGAACTCGAAACGAAAAACTGTCTAGAATTTACCGCAATGGGTCCAATTGAGGTGAAAAAGGAGATTGCCACCACCGACAGTATCCAGTCTCTGCACTCTGGGAGCATGTTGAAGTGTTTTCCGAAAGTGTCTCACTCATCCGGGAGTGTCCTCGTTTTATTTGCATTTCAATTTATTACAACTTGCATGATTTCATTATTTGCACACCGATGAACAGTTCGAACGTGATTGCTCTGATAATATTATCGCAATGCATCCGGCATGCGATCGGTCTGGATTTCTGTGTATTTTTTTGGACATGGCTTGGCTTCATCTTTCGGATCAACATGAGCATTAGCTTCCATCACAATTTGTTTGTTTTGGGCCCTGTTTTTATAGATTAAATCGAAAAACAGACTGACAACTGGCAAAACAGCCGAGTTTGTCGAATTGATACCGTTGGTAAATTAAAAGTACGTGTCAAGCGAAATATACAAGATAATCTTCTCATGTGGAATTCTATTCGCGATCGCATGACAGGATCTCTTAGAATGAGATTGAGTTTTCCCGATCGATAATGAACATTTAAAGGAATTCGAAGCCATGGATTGAAAATAGTTGAGAATGACGCCAGCGTGCAACATCTCTCTGCAATCGAGCCTCGAATTGGTCCAATGATCTACAATTTCTATCGACTTCGTGCTGCGGAACAAAGGGAAATCGATGCTCGAGACGTACGATCAGTGGCGTTCATGGGCCGATCCGAAGGTCTGCTGCGGTTATGGCTGCCCCGTGGGCGTGAATTGGTGCTCCAAGTCGGTTGGGGACGAGAAGATCTCGAGCGAGGAGCAAGGTGTGAATTCGTTCAAGGCCTACCAGCTGGACGGCACTGAACTTTATGAAGTATTCGAAAACTGCTAGACTTTGGGCGCCGTCACACAACCACATACTAAAGAACGGCGATATCACTTCGAAAAATGCGGAAGAGCTTTCAAAGGCCGGTGTCACGAGATCCGAGAGTTGTGAGAGACGAAAATGTTGAAGATGACGCAGTATCATCTTCTGGGGCACATCGTTAAGAATCAATTCATTCCACTCGATTTGCCAAACAACACATCAGCAATGAGAGCGCTGAAAAACAAAACAAAACATAACAGTTTTTTTGGGAGACAAAATTATTCCGAAAGCCAGGCAGTTTTTGGTTGTCAACCTCAATTTTATTCAATCACCTCTACATACTTTCTGAGAAGTTTGTGACGAAAATTGTCAAGGTCTGCAATCCTCTCATTACATGTCAATTACTATATCGTTTGATCAATTTTGACCAAAGACATAAAGCCTGAATCCACGCTATCACCATAGCCACTGATGAACTCGATTTTAATGAGGCCACTTGGTGCGAAAGGTGGAAGGTTCCTTTTGTCAAGAAGGAAGTTGTTGATGGTGTACGTAATCTGCAATGACGTAAATTCAATGGTGTGCTAAATTGAAAAGCCGCTCCCATTACACTCACCGGTCCTTTTTCCTTAAATATCGCGCATAAATCATCCTGCTCATTGTCAACATAAACAAAGTCGGACACTGGAGGCTTCAGATCATTCATGAGAAATTTCTTGTGTTGAGTATTCAAGTAGGTGCAAAGGGGTTGCCTAGGCACTTTATACGGAAGCAGTGTGAATTGATTGTTGCCTTTTGCGCTAGTATACATTTTGATCTCAAGCTTCCCAAAATCGAAATCAAATTTGGATTATTTGGTGAATCAAATCATTCAAACACAATGGAATTCAAACAACTCAACATACCCAGTAGTTATCAATGTCTTGAAACAACTTCTCCTTGTAACTGATTGTTCCGCTTACCATGGCTGTCGTGCGATTCACTTTCTTCGCTCGCAAGTCGTAGAAGATATTCCCGGTTGTTCCATTCATTTTTTCGATTCTCTCGATGGCGTAGTTCCAAGCCTGTAGTCTCTAGAGAATTAGAATGTGAACTTGAAACGAAAAAAAATCTTGAATTTACCGCAATGGTACCAAATGAGGTGGAAAAAGAGATTGCCACCACCCAAAGTATCCAGTCTCGGCACTCTGAAAGCATGTTGAAGCCTTTTCCGAAAGTGTTTCACTCATCCGCGAGTGTCCTCGTTTCATTTGCATTTCAATTTATCAAACATTGCATGATTTCATTATCTTCACACCGATGAACGGTTTGAACGTAAATTGCTCTGAAAATATCATAGCACTGCATCCGGCATGCGATCAGGCTAGATCTCTGATGATTTTTTTTTATTTTTTAGCATGGCTTGGCTACATCTTCCGGATCAACATGAGCATTAGTTTTCATCACAATGTGTTTGTTTTGGGCCCTGTTTTTATAAATCAAATCGAAAAACAAACTGACAACTGACAAAACCTCCCAGTTTGTCAATTTAATTCCGTTGGTTAATTAAAAGTGCGTGTGAATCGAGTTATGCGAGATGATCTTCTCATTTGGAATTCTATTCGTGTTCGCATGACAGGATCTCTTAAATGAGATTGGGGTTTTCCCATCGAATGGATCGAAAATAATTGAGAATGACACCAGCGTGCAATATTTTTCTGCAATCGAGCTGTCAACAAAAAACTCGCTCAATATTCTCAATTCGATTGGCATCAACATCAAACGTTCCTTCAAACGGCCGAAAACTACCACAAACAGGAGCTCTTCCTCCCGCTGGGATCGAACGTCCCCAGAGCAATGAAAAACCGTTCGTGCTCGTGGCGAACGCAATCCTTTCGAAAATTTATCACTTCCTCCGTCGGCAACAGCGTCTTTCAATCTGAAACACAATCGCATCGGAACTACAACCGGCGTGCATTAGGTAGAACGCACACTTAACACATTTTTATTCATGTGAAATGCAATTAGGTCATGTTTTTGATGAGGCAGCTTGCGCTTAGTGCGTGGCAATGCAATAAACTATCGATTCAAAGAACCAGATGCAATTTGTAGATGCATTCAGAAATGCCATTTCATCATTCAAAATAAAACAAGAAAAAAGAAATGAAGAAAATCTGACTGTCGCATCGCTGTGAAGTTGGCATTTGTATCAAAAATGCCGCTGCCGACAATCACGGGACGGAACAACAGTTGCCGCAGCGAATGCACAGAATGCATTTGCGCAAGTGCTCAATCGCAACGAAACAGAAATTGCACTCGGATCTTGATGCCATTTTAGAAATTTGATAAGGATATTGCATTTGCCGTCCAAACACACTTTAATTCACTGGAATTGTTCGTGTCCAATGCATGCGCAGCACATCAAACACCCACAAGTACAATGCATTGCGTCAGTCACGTCGACTGGGCTAGCGTTGATCCGTTCCATTTCCTGAAATGTGAGAAACAGCAAATTTTCATCACAGACATGTTGATGAAGTGATATGGGTCGTCCTTAGGTCATGTCAGAGGTCCTCTCGATTTGGGTCGTGTCCTGTCGTGACGCAAATTTCAAAAAGTAGGTACCATTTTTTCTTGAAAGACGAAACGCGCTTCCAGACAGTATGGCACCGAACAGGCAATCGTTTATTTTTCGATGCTTCTTTCATTTATTTTTGTTTTTTTTTCTGAAGTTGAAATTCTATCGCCTGAGCCACGCAGCGAATCGCCTCCATTGATTTTCGGTTATTCGGATCTTCTTGCAATATCTTCCACTTGAATCTAAATCGCTGATGAAAAACAATGATGTTTCATTTCGAGAGAATAAATCACAAGTCAACATTTCGGCGAAACCGGAAATTATTTCCGCCTAAATTTATGTAACCATCTCCCGAAGCAAAATCGCTCTCCGCTTCGTGTCGTCTGGCGCAACGATTTATGAATGAAACAATGCTTGTTTCGAAATTTCACGCATGACAGTGGACAGATGCTAGAAATAAGCGAGCATTTTTTTCCTGTCGTTCCGAAACTATTTTTAGAATTTAACACGTTAGAATCGGTGTTGATCATTCGGAACATCACCCATGCAGAAGTTTCAATGAGGTAATCTCCACGAAATATTCATGGTCGAAATTGGTTTGATCGTAAACTGATCTGTGAGGCGATTAATGTGATCGATTCATATCCGAAATTTATTGACTCGATTTATTTTTATCGATTCTGCGTTCAAAGCCGGAGCCGCCTTCAAGGAATCGCATACCGTCCTATGGAAATGTAATGATTTGTATTCTTATTGAAAAACCACCATGTTTGCACAAGCGACATGTGCTTCTTCAGTACGGTCGAGCCGACTGCCGTGAGGAACAATCGCTTCTTCATTCGTTTGAATAAATCATGAATGAAACATGCCAGGGCTCGTGAGGTCGATAAAATATCGCAGTTTCAGGAGACCAATGGAGATATCGTCAGACTTTTTCTTTTCTTCGCTGGCGATGTTGACTGAACGAACATTGTTTGTTGAAACGAGTAGAGTTTTGAAAATAAAGAAATTTATGTTGAACATTTCGTTGGCGATCTGGAAAATTCTGAAAGTTTAATGACAGCCGGAATGGCCTACCGCAGCCACGGGAAAAGCGTGTTGTCGGGAAAAGGTCGGAGGGGATACTACGATTAATTTAGCAGAAGAGAAAAACATACGATCCGAAGCGGCCATTAATGGTTTTATTAACATTTTCCGATCTGTTGTTAATGTTGCCGGCGGGCGCACTCTCGAGTGGAATGTAGGATATGATGATAAGCGGAGAATCAAACTTTGGACTGTCCTTCGATTGGTCCTTCAAAGATCGAATTTCATCGCGCGTTAACTCAGAATAAACCGGATTCAATCGCCGCCAAATCACTCATTCGTTTGACGACAAGTTGTGCGAACTCATAAAAACAGGCTATTCGGATTCGGACGAAATCGCTTGACGCACGCATTTTTAAATGCGATTCTGTGTATCGTGATTACGATGCATTAGACCAATGCAAATCATTTTATGGATTTGTGAGTTGCTTGCAGCAGCGTGAATTGCAATAAAAATTTGGTCGTTTGCTTCATTCGGATAGTAATGGCAGCAGTCGTTCGAGGAAGCTCTTTGACGGGTATGCGCTCACCGAATTTGGGGCAGATGAGGTCATTCGACGTTGAACAATGCAGGCAACGATGCGATCGATAGCACTTCCACGCTGCGTTCCATTTGATGGAGTCAATTGCAAAAGTTTTCGTTAGCCTTCGGAAGGGGCATTTCTTACACATCTAACAAAGACAGCCTGTTGGTGGGAAAATGACGCCGTTGAAGATGAATGCGTTTAGTATTCGGGCGTTTGTTTGCCAACCGACGATAACACAATGCCACCGAAATGAAAGTAAACCCGTTGCAGTCAACGAACTGGATGCAAACATAGAACGCCCATTCAACCGCAATCGGCCATACGGATGGCCCTCTCAACGCTAAAACAATTCCATTATCTGTTCCAATTCCAAGTCGCACAAATTTTCCGACGATTAAAATGATAAAAGATTAAAAAATGGAATTGTTTTCTCGGAGATACACTCTGGATTCGTCATGCAGATGGCCGCTTGCAATTGGGTGCGATGTGATTCGCACGCAGAATGATGATTTATGTCGAATGACATCGTGCCTCACGTCGCTATGATTCAACCGTCGTTCGATGTATGGAATTCTTATCAAGTGTAATATGGTGCGTCATTCACCGCATTGATTCGTCTTTCGATTGGGATTTTCAACATCCACCGCAAATTGATTAGTGGCCACTCACCAAATGGCCAAATCTAATTACGCGATAGTGATTCATTGCGAATGCGGTCATGCAAAATTTGTCACGAAAAAGCCAATACAATTTGCGCTGGAACCAATTTCAAAGAACATCATCCGGCCAAATGGCAATTACTTGAACTAAATGCTTGTGCATTGCCCGAATCACATAATCGAATGGCTCGGAGATTTTATTGACTTGCCAAACAATAATGTGCTATTGGGAAAACAAAAATATTGACTTTACGAGCAAACGATTGAACGTCTGAAATGTAATTAAGTGTGGCGCTTGCATCGAGTCCAGCATCATGCCTGAATGGAATGTGTGATGTTTAATGACCGCAGACGACATGACTGCAATGAAATTCCCCTTCGAATCGAATCGACGAAACCCGTCTGCCAGTAATGCGTTTTTATTGCATGCGACCGGGCAATCAGCTATTGACCCGGTCACGTTCACTTTCCCCTGTTCGGAACATATGCCGATCAATGAGCCAACAATAGAAAAACTGCTAAAATCGTTCAGCGCTCGGGCAGGTGCTACAGCTTTGACCGTCGACAGAGTCGGCGGTGACATTTGAAATTTCCGAAACAATAACAAAAATGAAATGAAGCAAACCTGGAAGCGTTTCCGAAAACGACTCATCGCATGGTGTTCGAATGCCGCCCACGTAATCGCTGATTCATTCAGACATGACAACGGAATAACCAGCGGCAGCAATCGGTGCCATCATCCGTAATCGCTGTCAATCACAATATTTTCGGTTTGGTTCATATCGTAGCTTTTCGACCTAGCGTCGATACTCCGTCCTGGTTTTGCTGCTTCGCGTGCACAAGTCGTTATGATCCAACTTTCGATTAGACTATGTTTGCTCTCACAAAAGGCGATTCATTTCGTTTGATTATTTAATTTTGCTTAAAATTACAACTGCAACTGGCTGCGGGGACGGTCAATGCAATGCATTGTGTGAATGAATGCATCTTTGGCCCGGATGACGTTTGATGTGCACCGACGCAAAGCGCAGATGAAAAATGAAGCCATTGCTGGCTTACGCTCTGTGACTTACCTTTGTTGCGTGCAAATGACAAATTTCACTTGGTTTTTCCGTCTATTTGGATTACTAATTCGAGCAAATATCGTCGGATGTGTTGAAATCTTTGTTTTCAATGTTCCGTGGTCGTCTTTCACCTGTTTGAGTTCGTAGTTGAAGGCATCGAACCAAGAATATTATGCAATCGCGTCTGGGCTTCATCTTCTTATTTTTTTGAAAAATGTATTTTCAAGATAGACAGACGATGTCGAAACAGTCGATCGAGCACACATGAATGAGCCTCTGATGCGATCAGCTCGTTCAATCGAATTGAGACCGTTTGACTTGGTGAAGATCTTAAAATCGATTTTCCAACTGATCGACACCTCGATCGGCCAAAAACGGCTCGAAACACCATCACAGTCGGGTGTTAAAGGCCATCACCTCGATTTATGTGCATTCTCAAGAAAATAAATAATAAAAAGAAAATCGAGAGAGAGAAAAAATTATTCTTCAATTCTTATTCTCATTGAAACGCACATCTGAGCTGACTCCTTCCCAACGATGACACTGGGATTAAAGGCAGAGATTTCGATAAACAATCCAACATGCCAGCCCAGAAAATTTACTGGCGTTTAATATCAACATTGATATTTATTTTTGTTTCGATTTTTGTTTCAGCTTCTGCTGAATTCAATCCGTGCATCTCCCTCTCGATGGCATTCCGTTTGTTGAGTCTCCAAAGTCAGACACGATTTCGGAATATTTTTTTTTCCTTTCGCTTTGTTTTCTTTTGTTGTACGCGTTCCGTTTTGGTTTGTTTTCGTTCTTTTTTCTCTGTTTTTTTCTTCTCGCTCTTTGCCATTTGCTTTTCGCCAAAACGAATATTCATTCGGATTGAATGTTCATCATCGTCGCTGGATTTTAGTATTCACCGTATGCAATGAGTCAAACTTGTTGGAACAATAATGCAACATTTATAAATAAACCAAACCCTGAAAATTCAAGAGCCGATGCGACGACAACGGCTGAATCATTTGCAATAATTCGTTTTGTGGATTTCTTTTGAGATTCGCTCAAAAAACACGTATCGGACGACATCTGCCTATGCAATCGGCCAGACATGCATGCATGTGGAAATGGTCGTGGAAACAATTGCCTTTTGTCAGTATGACTAATGCAGGCATGAGTACGCATGCTATTTGCGATAAGATTTTCATTTTCATTAGCAAATTGATTAATTATGGCCATTCATTCGCATATTTATCGCCATTAATCTGATTGATTGTGGGGAGGATAGCGTGAATGAGTCTGTTCTCGCCAAGACCCAGAGCGGCTTGTCCGTATCGTCGAGTTGTTCGACAAGTCGTCAACTGATTTTCCATCGCGTAACGGCAATCTACACCTCTCTCTTTTGCTACGTCCCATTCATCACGCAGTTCATAGATTGCATGCATCATACCGTGCCGCCGAGCATATCCCGCCCATTCCGGGGCCAACGACAAACCACTAATCAACTCAATTGAGCGACATCGCCACCACAACATGTTTCCGGAGACGAGAATTTGGAAAAAAAAGAAAGAAAGCATATTTCCCCTCATCGATTTCAAAAACAAACCAAACCAAAATGCACTCGGCAAACGAAACCCAAAACTCATAAATTGAATATTTTATTATATTATTTTCAATTTGAAAGAAACAGAATTCAACCCTCGTTTGCATCAAATTTGTTAACAAACTCAAATATCGATTGAGGCTAATTACATGGAATGCATGAGGTTCGATTAAAAACCAACATCTTTCACCAACGAAATGTCTATTGACTTCTGTGTCGCTAATGGCAGAGCCATTCGACGGAAAGCGAACCCAAAAAATCAACAGAAGCAACCCAACAAACACACGACCCGTATGACAAGCAAACAAACGAATAAACCGGCAATCGGGCCATCGTTGGCAAATATGCCGATACGAAAGACCCAGAGGACACAAACGCCTGTGAAAATTGACATATTTCTTTTTCTTTTTCCGAGAACGAAAATTCAAAACTCAACTGGCCTTGCTGGTCGATGCACTTTCCTGATGAATGGCATTAGAGTGGCCAGGAACACCACAATTGTTCCGGGTCCGGGTGAAAATCTCTCTCAATCGCTCTCATTCAACGAGTGACACAGCTGCGACAGTCAAGTGCTCACTCGAAGACCCAAGACTCAGCGGACATGCTAACTTAAACTCATTGTTCATTGAAAAACGCACCGCGTCGCGAACAGAACAGAACGATTGAGGCGGTCTACGTTCAGTGCTCTCGTCGCGCTTACTCATTTCCACTCATTGCCGTTCTGGTGAGTGATACCATGCGCGCGCGAGCGCACACATACACACACATTTTTTTCTCTTTTCGCCACACATCACACACCACACACAAGTGGCAAGCACACACGCGAGAACACAACAACGAAGAGAGCCATTGTCTAGTCAGTTACAGTAACATTTGATCGGTCGGTGCGATGTCTATGAGTTCAGCAAGACCAGTTCAGTTGACTACGCGAATCGAATGAGTGAATGACTGCCACATTGGTCGTTGCGCGTATATAATAATTCTTCCGTCGACGAATATACGAATCGAACTCGATAGTTGCTTCACATTGTGTGTTGTTGTTCATTTGGTTTTTTCGTGTTGGTTGATGTGCGTTCAGTGCGTTGGTTTTGTTTTCCGTTCGAATTTCATCGATGCCGAGTTTTGACGGCGATGATTGAGCATTTCGCATTTTAGGTACCAAAACCGTCGTTCTCATTCCGTTCATCATGACGATCTCATTTCGATAGGTTTTGCGCCTTTTTGCTCCTCGCTCCTCGGCTCAACTTCGACACAATCAATTGGAGTTGTTTAAATCGAATAGCAAAAACTGTGCGATAAAAATGAATGCGATTGAAATCGAACGAATGGGCAGAGTGGATTCAATTGAATGAAATAACATCTTTGATTTGTGCTTGGTAATGTCGAAAGCGAATTTTGTTTACAAAATGTTCTCATGAACTCAGTGACACCACACACGAACATCATCATGACTTAATTCAAGGTTTGATAGCCGAAAGATGAGCGACGAAACCAAAACGAAAAAAAAAACAGTTGAATTGATATTATGAGATCACCGGCTGGCTGGCTGACTGGCTGACTGGCCGACTGGCTGACTTATTACAACACCGCGCATTGACTTAGATTTTGATTCGAGATTATCAGAAAGAAAACAAATTACTCATTTCGTTGAGTTTGTTTTCTAAAACATTCGGCTTTTTTTTTTCGTTGGTGAGTCGGAGGTGTCATTTGTGTTATTCTCGTCGGAGATTAACTCACCTATTTCTCAAACGCCCGGACGGGCTTTAAGACACATGTGAAGGAATTTAGTGTTTTGTCATTCACCCGGATAATTTATGCCTTTCAATTAAATAGTCAATTTCGCCAGCCAAATTAATTTGACGTCTGATTTGATGCACGTTCACGATCATCCCAATAGTTAATACGTTGAGATCGCACTGCAATCAGGTATCGCATCTCAAATTATGATGATTCTATAAAATGTCATATAAAATTGTGACGACTCGAATCATTGGGTTCGAAAGCGCGCCATATCCACAACCGATCGTACAAACCCAAGAAAAAGATGAAAATCGACCGAAAGCGAAAAATAAACGAAAAAAAACGCGAAATTGGAGTGATAAACCGGTAACATTCTTCAAAGCGTGGTCGTTTTTAATTGTGCTCGTCCAAGTGTTGATTTTTTATATTCTCTCCACGACGGCGACGACGGCAATGAACACGTTGACGACGACACACGAAAAGAGCGAAAAGGCAAAAAAAAAACATTCATAAATTTCATTTTTGTTTTTATTACACCGCGTGCGTCTGCTCATCAAGCGAATTGTGCCTTTTTATTAGCCAATTTAATTTATCTGAGCCCCGGTCAACGCGAAATGAGTGTGATATTATCGAGTCGAATGGGAATCGAATGGGGATCGTATCGAAAATCGCATATTCGATAAACACATTCAAAACACCCAGTCCGATTGGGTGGTCGATCGCCATTTTTCGGAGGCCAAACTCACCGAAACGAAAGAATTGAACATAAAACGAGTGAACAAAAGCGGAAAAACAAGAAAAAAAACGAGAAAAAATTCAAATGAAATTCCACCGCGATTAAAATATGCATTTCGCTGGCGTTTTTCGAGTTTTGATTATCGGCCATTTGATGGCATAATGCGTATGCACTCACTGTTATTGTATGCTGTTACGTTTTAACAGTCAACAATTACATTGTGCCTGTGCGATCGGTCGGTTCAGCTCCGTCACATTATGTAATTATGACTTCCTCATCGACCATCGTACATGAACAATCTCTCTGGGTTTGTTCGAATTCGACACATTTCTTTTGAGAATTTTTGATTTGGCCACGGATGGCCACGATGCGGTTTTCCTCTCTTCCCCTTCTTCCGTCTGGTTTTCGACTTTTTTGCTGACGAAAAAAAAAACAACAACAACACGAAAGAATTATGCTCGCGGCAAATATCATCATCATTTGTAATTATAATGACGCCTAATCATTGTCATTTGTTGTGTTCAATTCTGTCGAATGCATTCGGATGATGGTTAATCGGTTCGTTGAACATATCGCTCAGATTACTCTGATTGCTCACATTCCATTCCGAATAGGGCACCGTTGGCTTCACATTTTTTTTCCTCATCTTTTCGACAGTTCTTTTTTTTTGTCATTCACTTGGCCCTTTGCTTGTTTGTTTGTTTGCTTGTTTGTCATTATTCTAAATATGATAATTATGTTTGAATAGCCGACGTCGATGACACCGGTGATGACGCTGCCGCCAGCCATCGAGTTGAAAGGCTTCAATTAAAAATGCATTTTATACGGCAATTCGGTACGACGATAGTTCACATCGCTGCCTTATCACCGCGAAAAGAACGGTTCGCCAGTGAAAGCCGTCATCGCATCGCGTATATCCGCAATAATAGGAATTTCAATTATTTCGAATTAGACTTTAAAATTCATTATTTCATTTTCCCAAAAAAATATCCACTTCGTTCGAATTCGGCGTGTGTTTGCTCACGAAAATGTGCACCAAATGGATGGAAAAAATAACATTGAAGCAACAACAACAAAAACACACACACGTTTCAAGAACGACGCGAATGAACGATGAACGCTGAACGAGAACGAGAATGAAACATTGTTTTATCTGCCGCATGCACGATGCTCGACAAAGGCGAAAAGAAGAAAATATTGTGAAACAACACAGTTCACATTTCTTGGCTAATGCTTTCATTTCGTTCATTCGATATGTTTCTGTGCGATGAGCGATGTTTTGTGATCATTTTTATGATTTCGTTCAAAATCCATCTGTCAGCCATATCAATGTCAGATGGATCACATAAATGAAATCAGCGTGGTCTGCGTGCGTTGTGTGAACATACCGTTTTTGGGTATTGTGAGTCTCTCAGATTTTTGGTCTTATCGAAACCCGGTCGAGCATGCGATTTGCTTTTAATCGAAGTTTTTTTCCTCGTTTTTTGTTCGGGCATCCTGCATTCGATCGTAAATATCGATTTCATCCGATTCCCATTCAAATTCACGCCTCGAAACCGGTCGATGTATCGATTGCATTTCTGATAAAAACTAATCAATTGTGATTTTATCCGGTCTGTTGTTTGCCCTAGTTTCAATTTAATTACAAGCAATCGGCGTTATCGCAACTCCACAAACGCACACTCATCGACTCAAAGCCCAGCGGTGCCAATTCAAAAAGCGATCCGTTTCTGTTCTGCTGATCGATATCCGATTAGAATTCGCCAACGGATGGAAAAGCACTTTATTCTCGCGCCAAATACAGTCGAAGCAAAATCCATCAATTTCATCCAAGACGATTCGCGCTGATTGAACGATAGAATGTTGTGGGCATCGACAAGCGATTTCAATACCGAACAATCAGTTCGAGATGGTCAATTAATTAAAAAAAATCATAAGCGATAATTTCAAAATAGGCCTCAGAGTGACAGTAATAAATGTTGTTCGTTTCTATGATTGATTCGGCACACCACGAATGGCCCGAATGTTTATTGTTTTCCCGAGTTAATAATTCGCTGATTGAATCGTCCTTGGTGCCCAGCAAAAGGTCGGTTACGATCAACACACACAAGCACACGATTCGATTCCGAATTTGAGATGGTAAAATTTCTCGTCGTTCGGAATCGCCTTGTGTCGATGCCCGGTTCGATGCCTCAACGACAAATTAAGCAATGAATTGATTGCCTCGACTACCAAATGGCGAACACCAAAACAAAAAACCAAACGACAACGCGATCCGATTAATGGATGTTTTCTGTTCGTTTTAATCGTGATGAACAGCAATTTTGAATTTGAAATATTTCCGTTGTGAATGCGTGTTATTGTTGATGTGCCATTCTGTGACATACCGGTCGTCATGTCAGTTGAATTCCATCGTCAGATGGAAGGTGTATGCGAAGCAATAGATCATTTTAATTCACTGGAGGTGATCGTAAACTGACAGAGGCGGAGATTGAGGAGGGCAACGATGACATCGCTTCGGGATGTTCGTTTTGATTCGACAGTACCTTTTGGGCCCATATGACAGACCCCATCGCATGCCTGCACAATGTTTATACATAATTTTGCTGCTGACATTTTATTATGCTATAATTTCTCCCAAATTGAATGGCACCAGCGTGCACATCCACCCATTGGCTGACTGTTGAATTTTTTCGTTCACATTTCGATTGCACAGCAAAACGTTGATGTAGAGTTTTCCGTGTGAACTGATCTTTCGAGCGATGTTTACTTGGTTTTTTTTTCTTCATTCGAGTCGCCCGGTAACATAATGCGGCAGATGTGCTTTTTTCTTTCAATGGAACCGTTGTCGTTTCACCGTATTTTTAGCAATGCAATAAATGAACAGCGAAACAAATTTTTTTTTTTTTCACTTTTGGAATTGCTGTTCTCTGCCACATTGCTGATTCGTTTGGGTAAAACGTGACCACGCTGTGCGAAATGTTCGGCAAACCGAACTTGACCCATTTCCACAACGGACCATTATACGAGATCATTCTGACAAAACACCCAGCGTTCTGTGATGGTTTGAATGGCATCAGCAAAATTCACCAACAAATTCCCGACACCAGCGAATATGATTTTGCAATAGAATCAGTTCAGCTCAGCTGAAAATGTAGCCCTCCCATCGAGTTATCCGCTTGCATTTGCGCAACGGCTCGCAGATTCTGCTTGAACGGAACGAAATACAGCCAAGGAAAATAAATTTGCCACCGAAATTGTCTTCATAAAATGAATGGCATTCAATTCAATTAAATCAAACTGGATGTGATAAATGGTGTTTGGAACAAGCGAGCAGAATGCCTGTTGGATGCTATTAAAAATAGTCAAATGAAATCATTTTAATGAAAATGTATTTTTATATATTTGCATCAAAAATCATCGACGACGCCACATTATCATCCACAATTATTATTATAATATATAATTAATAATAGACGGTGTTTGTCCTATTAAAATCTATTTGAATTTCTATATATAAAATGTTGAATGGTTGATCGCCAGCATCGACGATGGTTGTGGTCGTCGTCTTCGTCATCGTTATCTTTGTTGTCTTCAATATTTGCTAATAGTTGAGCTCATTCACACTGACGCCTTGCGTTGTGGTTGTCGATCTACTCTCGTTCAAATATAAATAAACAAACGACCCAAATCAACGAATATTTGCGACATTTCTACCGAAAAATGAGTTTTTTTTTTCGCGGTTTCTCTTTCTTGCAGGCGGTTGTTCGGATCTCAGAGCATTCGCCAAGTGTCGGTTGATGTCAATGCATTCGTGGGAGGATGCATTGCGATCGATACAAGACCGGCGTTCTAGACAAATTGTCGGCATTTTCGGTGAAATATTTTTGGGAGGGAATTCTTCTCGCGGAATTCACAGAGGAATTGCCAGTTTGACAAAGTGGTTTGTCGAGGGTCATGCGAGAAGAGTGATTCAGCATGTGTGATGTATGGCGAATCTTGATAGCCTTGACATTGCCCTTGTCTTCCGCAACGTTTCGCAGATCAAAGATACAAAAATGAGGAAAAAGAAGAAAAAATTCATGAAATTCACGTATGAATAACAAATTTCCAACTCTATTCAAAATGAGTCAACTCAAACACACGCCATTGTCATACGCACCAAATGTATCAAATTCAATATTGACTTCGACAAAAACTCACATACCTGCCTGTTGTAATTGCGATCGCGTTGAAGCGAAAAAATCAACAATTTTTCGAATATTTTCGGTGGTTTTTTCTCCTTCTTTTTTTCCAAAAAAAAAGCAAGTTCCAACAAATTTGTCATACTAATTAGAGTTCATGCGATCATTACAAACGAGAATGTAAAGCATAGACATCCCAAGCCAAGCAACAAACCGATAGAAAAAATTTCGTTCAATATGATTATCGCACTTATCGCGAACAAATAACAATATTTCCATAGAAAGCTCGCTGTGCGCAAAAACCACGAATTCATACAACGCATCGTCACATACACTGGATATTTTAATAATCGAAAATTTTTATGATTTTTATTACAGAGAGAATTGTGTGTATATCGATTGCGCCACACTGTCATTGGTTGTCTGGGCCAAAATGGATTTTTTCAATAATAATCGACGCCGTCAACTGATTGGAATCGAATTAGCATTGAAAATATTATGCGAATGATTCATTGAGAAGGCACACGTTCCACGCAAAGCAGTCAAAGAATGCGATCAGCATCGAAATTCGAGATGCACAAATTCATCGATTAATTCACAAACAGTGTTTTTTTTCCAAACTCTCTTCGACTTTTTACGAACTTCGAAATTCAATTCGACTTTAGTGCAGTGCTATTCAATTTGTATTGTGGTGCTGACCGTCTTCGTGAAGCATTGTGTGATAAAATTTTAGTGTTTAATTTTTTTCTCAAAATTAAAAAAGTGATTTGAAGGAGGCAGCTAGTGTTGGAATCCTCTTCCAGACCAAATTCAACGAAAACCGATAAAACAACCCAACGAAAATGGACGGCGGATACATAAACGAAGGTAATCATCAGTCATTATCATCTACTTGACGGTTCAGAGGAGACTTTCTGTAGGAGAAAGCGATCATCGGCGGTCGGTTCGACGGAGAATACAGAGATTGTTCATCAATCTTCGTTCAAGCTGTTGACAGTTGATCGGAAACCAAACTTAATTATGTTTGCGATTCGTCGCCTTATCTTCTGCAATACGCACAAAATAAAACGATGATGTCATTCTCAGTGAAGCCAACTCGTCGATTTATATGCGATTAATTTTCAACGCTTATCATACGGTGGTATCCAATTCCCAGAGACTTTCAACGAAAGCCATTTGTTGAACATCACAATTCCGCCAACAACAACAACAATCGAAACAAACTGTAAAAACAAACTGGAAAAACAAAAAAAAAAATCGATTATTCATAATAGTGACCTAGTCGCAGCAGAACTAGTCGTTAATAAATAGCGCGGTATCGAGTGATAAAAGCCGCATGGCATTGTCGCAAACTCAAAGGCAACATTTCGTTGATAAAAAAAAAGAAACGAAGCGAAGAAACGGTGCGATTAAATCGATTTCAATTGTAGCGAATATCGGTTACGCACGTATTGTTGGCTGTGTACAGCGGCCTGAGAACCGACCGAACGAAGATATCAGTGATAATTATTTGGCAAATGTATCATAAATTATAGGCGAAGCGTTCGTTATCACCGTTTCGAGGTTGATGTCAGTTGGATACGACAATGATGCGTCTCGGAATGTACCTACGTGTCGAATCGGCTTTGGTCTCGCCGGTTTGAGATTTTCCTATAAACAAGCAATCAAAATCGATAGTAAAAAGCACGCTGAAACATCGATCGTTCGTTGTGTCGACGATAAAATAGATCAATGATGACTGCGTGAAGCGGTATGCGCACATTTCAGATTGTGCGTAACGCACACATTCAACCCATACCATTCACACAAACACATATCCGACAAATTCTGACGTAATTTTCTTCGATTTTTTTTTTGAGTTTGAAATTAATTTGCCGTAACTTTATTCCCGTTCATTCGGATTCATTTGAATTTGTTTTTTCTTCACTCCTCTCATATGCTTTGCTGAGGCCAAAACAGACATTATTTTCTTTCAGCAAAACATTTTCGTTTTTCCCATTTTTTAACCAAAATAATAATCATTTCAATGTGTTGAACATTTCATGCTTACGCATTTCTCATTGTCGTCTACGCGCATTTCGCCATTTTTCCCATTTCGACCAACAATGAAATGGCCCATAGTGGATTCGGTGTTGAATGACGAAGGTAATTATTTGTAACATTTGATTTTGCCCATGTTTTTGCTGCTGTGCGTATGTGCTTTGATTTTTTTTTCTTTGCTGATTGCTGAACTGAATCACCGATTGTCTTTAGACGTCATCATCACTTTTGTTTTGCTTAATCAAATCATCGTTTTGTTTTCTTCTTTCTCTTTTGGTTTTTTTTTTGGTTTTGCGCCGTTCCGCTGTTCCGCTATTCGTTCTTTTGCTGCTTCTTTCACAAATGCTAATTTCCACTGTTTGGCTTCGCGTATTGATCCACATTCGGCTCAAGTTCAAGTTCATTTAGCCCGTAGTGATTACTATTTGGAAGACGCCGACTGGCTTTGTCAACCAACTTATCACAGATTTTGCACCAATTTCCGACGACCAAAAAATCACCGATTTACAGCAATTGAATTTCAGCTTATCTCCAACAAAAGACAAAACCGATAGCCTTGATCGAAAACGAGATGGTTTGATCGAAGTTGCCAACTAGTTTTTTTTCACATAATCAATTTGGATGTTAAATTTTTTATTTTGTAAATTACGTCATTCCGCCACATATTTGTGATAACATTCGAATTAATGAGACGAATATTTAAAATAAACTGGGCATGGTTTATTTTCCCAATATCATCGAGAGTGGAGGGAAACGTTCAATTCAACACACAGTACTGGGCTCAATCCCATAGGCTGAAGGTCATCCACAAAAGAAAAGATCCATAAAAAATCAAATAAATATTGTGTCAAAAGAGTTTTCATGCATTCTGCGTGGGCCTCAAAGAACAGCACGACACGTCAGAAGAAAGATTCCGAAGCACAAGACTTCTTAATGATCATCTAATCCGATCATAGTAAACGATGACAGTTCAGATCATGCTGTCGCTTACAAGTTCATCGGTGAGAGTCGTTATAAACGCGATTTTAATTCGATTCTGTTCTCAACGAGATTTGATACGCGGCCACCAGTTTATAAATTCTCGTTTGAAACGGAAGCAGATGTAGGTTTTTCAAACAAATAATCGTATCAAATCCAATACAGCATGTGTTAGCACAACCACCAGACGATGCACATTGCCATTTCAGCAAAGACTATAATAACAACATGCATGACATTTACACCGCACGCACACTAATTCGCGTGATTCCAATTGATGATGCTTTGATAATGAAAACGACCGGCACAATTCCCAAATTGAATTCAATCAATGAAACTTAAACGTTTCGTTAACACCAAATTAGAAGGTCATCGATTTGAATTTTCTAAAAATAATCGGCGAAAAATGTTAAGTTCAGACAAATACGGTTGTTGGCCAGTCTCCGTCGGCTACTGGGCTCGAGACTGTTGTCGTTTCGCTCATGCTTTATGTAAACATAGCGCACCGAAGTTCGAAGGAAAAGGCAGCAACAACAACAACAACAACTTAACGTTCGAAATAATCTCAAACAGAAGGTTTTCACGAGTAAACATCACAATGGTTTATCTTACGCATACGCCAACGTCCCACAATTACGTTGATTTTTCTTTCATTCTCGATTCTCGATTCGATTATGACGAAGTCACTGTCGCTGCTTAGTCGCATGAATTATGCGATAGAAATAGTAATCACCTTACGGTTCTGAGTCATTTTCATTGCGAAAAAATGCAGATTATTTTTTGGCACGCCACTACAATGGTCGCAGCAGTTACCACACCAACGATGGATAAAAAAAACTTAATTGGATAGATAAATGATTGGCAAAAGAATGATATACAAAACCAGCGATATTTCTCCAACTAGTCGGGCGAGCAAACGAAAATTTCGGCATGGCTTAGAGGTGTACAATTTTACAAGCAAATATTTGAACGAAATTGTGTCATACACAATGGGCTGGGTTCATCCAATGCGCCTTGCGGGCACCATGTCTGCTGACGTCATTCGCTTTGCGCATCGCTCGTTGCTCTCTTCGCAATGAATTTTAATGGACGAGCAAATTTTTGTCATCCTGCAATAAATTTGCTGAACGATTAGTCGATGTGACGGCAAAAAACGTCCGATGCACATGCAAAACCATTGCATATTGTCAAGTTCGGATGACATACGCACTGACGGAAAGTGAGAAAACGGCTGAACCAGTGAACTGAATACATACATTAAAATGCAATGAACGCTTAAGTGGTGCACAAATGAATGGATGATTGTGTAACAATTTACAGTCAATTTGTCTTATGCCATTTTGCATGGTCTGTGACACAAATGCGGAATTGATTTGCATTCGATTTTGATGAATTTGATTCCCCAGGGTTCGTCACAATGGGAAGGGTGAGAATGAAAGTTGAAAAAACCACCCCCAACGACTGCCCCCGAAACGATATCAACGTGATGGCTACTTCGATATTCCATATCGATGTCGAAAGAAACGGAAAGCCATTATAACTCATATCCACTTGGCAATTGGCGACTGAAAGAAATGAGCGAAAAAAGCGAATATAGGTCATCCACTTTAGTGTATCAGTCGTCACCAGCTACGCATTCCACGTCTCTCGCTCCAAAATTAACTTATTCATGACGTCGAGCGACGCCGTTGCTGCGTCGATTTTGCACAGCGTACAAATCAACAGCGTGAATGGTGCCGCCGAATCGAAAGGGAAAATGTGTGTTTGGTCGTCGAGCTAGCGAAATTAAGGAGTGGAATGTTCTCGGTGCTACTGGAAATGGCTGCGACCGCCTTTGAGCAGACGAAGAGATATAGCCACTGTTGGCAAACGACCATGTTTACACAAGCATTTCTCGATTGGCACTGCGAATTCGGGGTGCGATATATGTGTCAAGGTCATTTTCGATCGATGGAAAAACGTTCGCGTGTGTTTTTTTTTTCTCTTTTCCGTTCCGCCTGGTCGAAACCAAAGAGATTATCCGGAAACGTCTTAATTCGGCTCAAAGACTTTGAAAAACAATGCTATCGCGATTTTGTGTGTCTGCTGGATTTACCCATTGTCGCCCATTTAATATTCAACATAATTCATTCGTTTAACTTGACGATCGTTTTTAAAGCTGCTTTCGTGGTGAGGTCAATCAGGAATTTTGCTTCCGAATCAAGCCCATCAACATTTTTCAAACAATAAATTACTTTGGCTCATTTGAAGCAATTCATTTTCAAGACATTCTGTCATTTACATCATCAATTTTCAATATATATTAATGTGGGCCTCGCGGGCGTTCATAACCATCTCTAATCGGTCATGCATAACTGTCGACCATTTCCATTTCGATTTCATTCAAAGTAGACAAAATGTGTCATAATTCATTCATTCGATTGATTCAATTCAATCGTAAAAACAAATGAATGGAATGACCCTTTGCATGATTTCGATTCGAAACAAAGAATTTCATTTTTGATCGTCGTTGATAAAAAACGATCAACGATCTTCAAGTGGAACGCATAACGTCTATTTATTCATCGTCATTCTCGAGGAATATTAATTGAATTCGACTTCAGTCCAATTTTGGCATATTAATTGAACATGATTTCACATGGATAAAATGCCGAAAATGTAATTTACGAAAAAATCATCGCTGGCCAGTGGATTTCGTGTTAATTGAGTGGTGGATGACATCATCATTGCCCGGTCATTAAATGCCCAGAATGGAAATGGGCGACACCAAAAGTTACTGTGACTGCTTTCAACAGCGTCCCTTTTCGTCACACATCATCGACCAATTGCGCATTCAAAATCCGTTTAAACTTCTGAATCACGTTTAATTACCAAAAGTTAATTATCGCAACATTGTTTGTGTCCCATCAAGCATCCATTGGACGAGCTCGAAATCGCAAATGATCTCACTCTGTTGGGTACTTGTTTAATGATCTTTTCAAATCTTGACAAATTGCTATTCCGTCAATGAACAATGAACCGCACTTCTGTCGAATTCGAACTGATTTGCAAACATTGTAGCGAACGTGTGCGCTTAGCAAAATGGGAATTCCGAATAGGAAAAAAAAAAACAGAAGAAGCAAAATCACAAACTATTTTTTTCTCTTCACAAAATACTCAACGGTTCAATAGCCTTGCGATGAGAATCGTTAAATCGACGAAGCAATGAAATTGAAAACGATCATAAAATTTCGATCAAAGTGAATGTTAGAATCGGTTTGACGATTCGATCGTGAACGCATATGAAAGCGAGCGGCCACATCGCCCATGGTTAATCCTCATGACCACAGTGGATAACAATGTGAGGTTTGTATCGAAGGTGACATGACCTATACGCCCATACAGAACACCGTCAACAATGTTATGCATATTAAATTAATATCAAATGTTTATGAATTCGTTTACAATACCTGAGGCATTGGTTGAGTGTATGTGTTCGATGGCTTGTTCTCTTTTCAATTCATTCATCGGTACGGCTAAGGGGCCTGTGTGGACTGTGTCTGATACACACTTTAAGAAATCGATTAATATCAATGCGTTTCGGATGGC